>VSTD030004231.1:0-10405 GCA_008808055.3 Sporobolus alterniflorus
GATCTCAACAAGCAGGTATCCTTATTCAATCAAATTTATAATCAATAATCTTCGCACAGTCAAAGCATAGCCAATGATGTCATGCTTCTTGAGATCACAAATGAGGGGTACAAGAACCGGACTGATGCCAAATTTAAGCGATTCCACTGGTGGAAAGCTGTTAGACACCACCCCAAGTGAAGGGCAAGGTCGAATGACCCATCCACAATAAATGCATTTATCTCCTCGAGTGAGGCTACAATTGAGAAGGAGGTGGCTCGTCCCATTGATTGGGATAGAGCCAAGACGACCGCGCAAAAGAGGAAATAGAAGGAAGGCTTAAGTAGTCAAAGCGGATATTCCTCCTCAATTAGTGACATTATGTCCACTCTAAAGAAGTTATGCACCTCATTTACTAGGGCACAGATGTGAAAGCAGTATAATAAGCTCCGTGAGATGAACACCGTGGACATGGACACCGAAGAATTCGTGAGTCATCAGGAGGCCCTGGGACTTATTAAAAAGGATCTCAAATTTACCACCCAAAATACGACGGAGGTACATGACGATGATTACGAGTAGAATATCTATGTGTTATTTTTTAAATTAGTATATATTATAATTTTAATTAGTATGTGTCGTATTTTAAATTAATATATATTATAGTTTTAATTATTATGTGTCATATTTTAAATTATTATGTATTATAATTTTAATTATTATGTTATTCAATTTGTTTTCTTAAATTTATTGGGCCACAAAATAAATTCTAAAATATTAAGTCTATAATGGAGGTGCTGACTGAGAGAGAGAAGACTGATGTGATTATGAGTTGAAAGGTACAGTCTGCTGCTGAAACCGTGATAGGCGAGAGGAAGAAAGAAAGTTGACGTGATGCAAGTGAGAGTGAGAAACAGTTAAACGAGCACTGAAATCAACCTAAAGATAATGTAAAGTTTTTGTATTTATAGAGAACGCAGAGGAGTGAGGTCCCTACTTCTGGTAAACTGTGCAATAGTTGATGCCCGTACTTCGGTAAAATGCGTTGAGAGATGCAGCGCGAAAACTGTATTTGGGAAATCAGTGGAATGCTCGTCCCAAGTTCAGCTCGTGTGTTTCGCCATACGTCCAGTGTTTCGCACAACATGGCTAGATCTTTCCCCGGACGTCAGATGGACAACAAAATTCAACAAGTTTTTAGTGTTTAGTGGTTGTGTTGAAGAAGGAAATCAGTAAGTTGCATACTTCTCCATTCTTGTCTTATTGTAGTTTGGGAGTTAGTTTGATCTTGACTTAGAACCTCTGTTCAATAAAATAAAAATGGAGGGTGTAGTTGTCAATAATTAATCACCCACCAAATGTTTCTCAGTGCTCTTTGATAGAACTCTCCAACTCGGATGTGTCTGCATGTAGGTGAAGTAGACAAGGGTTATTGTTCTCAGAGTAACAATGATTTTTATAGTGAAAGCCTCCCTCCCCCCTCCTCCCCACTTCTCTCCTTCACCGCCTCTAGGCCTACCGCTTGCTGTCACTCCCGCTGACAGGCCCGCCCCACTAACTCGTCAGATGGACAAGAAAATTCAACAAGTTTTTTGGTTGTGTCAAAGAAGGAAATTAACCAAGTTATATAATCGTCAATAATTAATCACTCACCGAGTGCCGATTGTTTCTCAGTGCTTTGATAGAACTCTAGAACGGGGATGCATCTGCATGTAGGTGAAAGAGGAGGCTTATTGTTACCAGGATTACCAAAAGTAACAATGATTTTTGTAGCAAAAGCACTCAGGGCCGGTCCGGGGGGGTGCAGGAGTCGCGGTCACACAGAGCCCTCAGAAGTCAGGGCTCTGCTTAGATGTAGTAGTGAAGGTCATTCTTAATAGTTATCTAAATCATGGACTGTAGTTTATACCTGTGAAGATAAATAGGGAGCCTCAACCCAACCTCGTCGTAGGCCAACAAAGACTCAGGGCCGGGCCTGAAAGCACTGAAGAACGAGCTGATAACCATCACCAGGCTTAAATTAGTTTTTTATAATTAAATTAATTAACAAAGTACAGTAGTAAACAGCACCAGGTGGCAACAGACTCTCGTTGCTTCGTGACCTATTCGGACACTCCACGAAGCCCACGCAAGACTTCAGACACCAAGCCCATAAAACCATCCGGCCCAGAGATTCCAACCCGTCCTTAATCCAGCAGAGCAGGTAGTCCTCCTCCGGCCTTTTACCCGAAACCCTAGCGCACACGCAGCCAGAGACAGGAGAGAGCGACCGGCAAACCATGGCGGCGGCGCAGCAGAAGATTCGGTGGGGCGAGCTCGAGGAGGACGACGGCGGCGACCTCGACTTCCTCCTCCCGCCGCGCGTGGTCATCGGACCCGACGCGAGCGGGGTCAAAAAGGTGATCGAGTACCGCTTCGACGACGACGGCAACAAGGTCAAGGTCACCACCACCACCCGCGTCCGCAAGCTCGCCAAGACCAACCTCTCGAAGAGCGCCATCGAGCGCCGCTCGTGGCCCAAGTTCGGCGACGCCCTCAAGGAGGACGCCGGCTCACGCCTCACCATGGTCTCCACCGAGGAGATCCTCCTCGAGCGCCCGCGCGCCCCAGGTCTGCGTCCTAGATCTCTTTCTTTAGATCCATCATGTGCTCGAATCTATCGGCGAAACTAAGATTGGTCCGTCAATTCTGAGCATGCTTCGGTCCGCCAGATACTCAGATCCTAGGTTGGGTTTGTTCTCTAGGCAACACAGCAGTAATAACATCATTTGTAGGAACTGGTCGTGTAGTTGCAATAATTCTGTGGATAATTCCAGACCTGTTAGTTATAAGATGGCTAACTAAACTACCCTATAATAGGACAGATCATTTTGCCGTGTGATTGATTTTGTCATTTTTAACGATGACAGGGTATCTTGGAACAGCTGTATCCATGCTTGCAAACCAATATATATCTGCCTACATAATCGTATTAACTTGGAAATCTGCAGTTGGATTTAATTGATCTTGTTGATAGGATCAAAAATGGTTGAAACAGTGGAATAGTGGAGTGCCCTATCGTAGTCGCAATTCTGTCAAAGAGCAAGGTGGGTTGTTGAGGGTAGAGATACCCTTTAGTCGTAGGATCTCCAATTGCATGGCTAAAGGGACTTTAGTTTCTTTTTCGATTAGTTATTACATTAGTTTCATGTAACGTGCTGCCATTCATCTTATCCCAATTGCCCATGAACGACGAAACACTTTAAAATAGCTAACACCATATTATTTCATTTTATGCTGACCCTGCTGCCTCTAATCGTTGCTATAACCATGCCATCTTCACACTTTGCTATAGGGAGCAAAGCTGAGGAACCAGCATCTTCTGGTGATCCACTGGCTATGGCCAGCAAGGGAGGTGCAGTTCTCATGGTTTGCAGAACCTGTGGGAAGAAGGGCGATCACTGGACCTCAAAGTGCCCCTACAAGGACCTTGCACCACCAACTGAAACTTTCTCGGACAAGCCTCCAACATCTGATGGACTTCCAGCACCAGGTGGCGCGAGTAAGGGAGCATATGTTCCTCCGACTCTGAGGGGAGGTGCTGACAGGACCGGAGACTCGATGCGGCGCAGGAACGACGAGAACTCTGTCCGTGTGACCAATCTCTCTGAGGACACCCGCGAGCCCGATCTCCTGGAGCTGTTCCGTGCATTTGGGCCTGTCAGCCGCGTGTACGTCGCGGTTGACCAGAAGACTGGAGACAGCAGGGGGTTTGGCTTCGTCAACTTTGTTCACAGGGAAGATGCGGAGAAGGCTATCAGCAAGCTCAATGGATACGGCTATGATAACCTTATCCTGCGAGTCGAGTGGGCAACACCAAGGCCCAACTAGAATTGGAGTGTTGTATCAGTATGGTTGTACTTGCTATGTGGTTTCTGGTGAACCTATCTGTATTGTTTCTGTTGGACGAGAATAACTATACTAGTCGCTGCTGTTTGCTTGCAATGCTCTCTCTTTTACTGTATGTCACCCACACTGTACTGCGCGACAAGCTAAAAGAACCTGGAGAAGCCGTATCAGGTTCCCACCCCCAGGTTGGCTCCGCAGAAGCTGTTGCCGCAGTACACGAGCAGATGATGGTGATCCCCTTATGCAACATCGATGAGAGAATTTATTTAGTAGTAAGTTCTGTGAATGTAGTAAGTTCTGTGATTAAAAAACTTTGCTTGGAAGGCAATTATCCTAACCGTTGGACTGCAGACGGCTGGATGGTGAGATTTTAACTGTCACATTTAGTGAACACACGGTGAAGTAAAACGTGGTGCTGTGAAGCAAAATCTGGCGATCCCAGTATAGTAGGTTTATCTGACAAGTGGTGGGTGAGCCTTTGTTTCTTGAATGCTCCATCATGGTGGAGCTGGTCCTTTGCATCCTATCCAGTCCTGGACAGGGTTCGCCACCGCCGTGGCCCCGTGATCTCGACGACAGGAGGATCCGTTCTAGTACTAGTACTCCCGGACCGTAGATAGCGGGAAATGTTTACGATGATCATCATCAACAGCCCCAGTGGTGGCCCTGCGCTCCTGCCTCCCGCGTTATCCAGGCAGGTGACGCGGAGCAGAGAGACGACGGGCTCCACTCCACTCCTCCATGCAACGGAACGGCCTTGTCCAGCCTGCTGCTAACCCGCTTCTCATCAGTGTCACTAATGCAGTACTAGTAAGTGGGTTTAGTCTAGCTGTTTAGATTCTTGGTGGTAAAACTAACTTATCCAGATTCAAATTCTAAATTTACGATTAATTATTTTTTCAGTGGGTGGAAGGCGACGTTCCATTGACATGAGACATTCTTGATGATTGACTTTATGAATCTTAAGATCAAATCGATTCAATATTTCATATCATCACCGTTATAGGCAGAGGCACGGGTCTCTAGCAGGGGTCATGGCCACCTATACTCAAAAGGTTTGTACTAATTACTATAGTGATTTTACCATCAAATTCTGGCTCCGCTGGCGCGTGGGCGTACGGGATCTTTTCGCCGCCTTCTTCAATTCAATTCACACACCAAACAGCATGATCCAACAGAAAGGAATGCCACGCCAGAATGTGTCCTTTCCAATCTGCACAGCTAGTGCTACTGTACTAGTGTGTATAGAGGGGGTGGGACAAGGATCATCATCTAATTACTGTGCACACCTTAACTGCCATTAATAGTACGGTAGCTATACTTGCTCCGCGCGGAACCACCACCGGAGAGCCTTTTCCCCTTCCGGTTCCGGCGATGGAGTGGCTGGACGAGTACGAGAAGCTGGTCATCCGGATGAACGCCCCGCGCGTGGTCATCGACAATGCGGTGTGCCCCACCCACGGCCACGCTGGTCCAGGTGAGCGTGAGCGCCCGCCGTTCGGATTCCCGCCTGCCTGCTCCTTCAGTCCTCGATTGCTCCCGGCGGCGGCGGCTGGGTTGGTTGGTGGTTTGCGGTGCAGCAGAGGGGCGTGCTGCTCGAGGCGGTGCAGGTGCTCGCCGACCTCGACCTCGGCCACAAGCTCACCGCCCCCAAGCTGCTCTTCGACGTCGCCTGCACGCTCCACGCCATGGACTACGTCGTCTTCCACGGCACCGCCGACCACCACGCAATGATGCGTCACCTTGCAGCGCGCCGAGGCGACCGAGCTCGACGGGGATGCTCCCGGGCAGGTTGTTGACGCCGAGGCGAGGCCGGGCAGCTGCCCGAGCTCGCGCGGCACCTCCCCGCTGAGGCGGTTGTAGAGCCCGGGGAGCATGGCGAGCGCGGGCGGGACCGGTCCCCGTGAGCCCCCTCCCCTGCAGTGCGACGGTGGCGGCCGTTACAGGGGGGTTTACGGTATTGAAAAGGGGAAGGGTTTTATCGGGATTGCGTGCGAGTGACAGAGAGTGGCACGTGTCTGGCGTACTGTATTCGACGACGAAGGTGGTGGCGAGCCATGTCATAGCAGAGACGGATGGGATACTGTATCCGTCGTGAAGTCAGTGGACCCGTTCTGTAAAAAATGCCCCCGGTTAGCGAGAGATTCTATGAACAAGTCAAGTCCGCCATTGACAGAGCTGCCGGTCAGTGGACCCTCGCTTGATCATTGAAGCTTCTCTTTTGGCTGACGCACTACACTAGGCCCAGCTGGCTGTACGGTAATAAGTTGAAACGATTTCCGTGCCTGATTCCACTCGAGAATTTGGCCCGACCCTGATTCAAATTTCCAATGAGGAGCGTCTGAGCCGGGCGTGAGGCCTGATTCAAATTTCCGGAGGATGTCTGAAAATGTCATTGAGTTGAGGTCTAGACCAGTGTGTGTGCCTGATCCAAGACTGCCCGCCCTTGGAGCAGCTTCGAATCACGAGGATTGGCTGAAGAAGTCCATGGCGTCGTTATCATGTTCCGCATGGGGACCCATCCTTCACACGGCAAATAAAATCAATTAGAGCAGCTCAGCGCGCGACCCAATCGATAGAAAAAAATTTCGAAAGAACGCCAGGCATCATTCCACTCATGAGACCCAATCCATCATTCGATCTCACAAAAAAATCGAAGGAACGCTAGGACTGCTGGAGGAAGGAACGACGAGCTGTCGGCGCTCTGGTGGAGAGGGGTTGGCACTGCCGCCGGGTGCCGTTGTGCTGCGCATAATCAACAGACTTGTGCATAATCAACAGACTTGAATGAAATCCCTCTAGATCTTACTTTAATGCTTTTGCACCCTCATTAAGATTATGGACAATCCTCAGTAACATCAGCTAAGTATAAAAAAAAGCTGTTAGGTCTTATATATTTTTGCATAAACGTAGACATTTTTGTTTGCACGTTTCTCTGCATTTGATTCTTATAAGTTCAGTTTATAATTTTTTAGGGCAGCTCACTTTACGTTCTCACTCACGGTTAGAAATACCTTTCAGAAATCCAATAAGATGCTACATGCTATGTCTATATGCAGTATAGTTTGCGTACACAGATAAAGCGACCTCCTGTTGGTACCAACATAAGTTACTTTGTGCAGGTAAGGCAAGGAAATATATAAGAGTTTTTGCTTCTTACAATTGAATATCCGGTAAACTTTGTAAACCTTTAAGTTACTTTGTGTAGGTAAGGCAAGGAAATTAAATAGGTAACCGTTGAATTGTAGATTTTCCTGTTCTAGAGAAAGTTAAAACTAAAGGGAAAGGAATGATTTCTCCATGCACTTTTATGTGATCCAACTAAAATCTTCTATGGTGTTCCATATATGTATATACTTCCAAAATCCAGCGAAGTGATCCAACTAAAATATTCTCCGTTTCCAACTAAAATCCAGCTGCCATTTTATTAGATCTGCTTTATCCAGTGTGCGCAGTGACCCAGTTAGTCATTGCTAAATGGCTTTCATTTGGATACATATATACCTCTGGCTCTGGATGCTTGTTGCCGTGGCGCTGCTTTTAACTTGCTCATTTATTCTTTTCGTAGTTGTGTAATCGCGTTCGGTATGGCAGCTGCAGTTGTGCATATGAGCATCGGATCATATGGTCCTGAATTTGTCCTCCAGTTATCTGTCCAGTGTTACAGTGTATCTGCATTTCTTCGACATATGCCTGAATTTTCATATCAACTTGTTTCTGAACAATTTCTGATTGTGTTTTCTGTAAGGGCTGAATGGGTGTAATTATGAATGGATGATGTGTCGATTGCCGAAGTGTCTGTCTCATAGCTTGACATGTTTTCCAGGTCCCGTCCCTCTAAGAATTCAGAGGCCGTTTGCACGCTGATAATTTTCACTGACTGATTGCAGCCAAGGAGGGAGCCCTCAGTTGTGGCTATTGCAGCAAAATCTTTTCGCCTTCTGTCTCTATTTGCGCTACATTCTGAAATATGCAAGCGATGTGCAACATAAGCTGTGCGGGAAGCTAGATATCATGTCGAAATTACGAATCTCAAAATAGTACTCATCTCGCTAACCTCATGATGTTTCTCTCAAATCCGACCCGACAATATAGATACAAGCAAAATAAAGCATTCCATAAGCTGGAATAATAAATTCCACGGCATCGTATGTTGAACGGGATGAAACTTCCTTACGTACGAGATAGAGCCCACTAAGTGGACCGGCCCATAACGACACAGCCCTAGCAGGGAACCCTCAGCTCCGCCGCTCAATATAAGTACCACCCCAAAACCCTACCCTACCCTGCACTCCTCTCCTACCGCCGCTCGCGCCCCTGCCGCCGCAGCAGCAGCAAGTGCACGCCCGCCCGCCCCCCGCCGTCGTCTCCTGAGACAAACACCCAGCCGTCGCCATGGGGCGTATGCATAGCCGCGGGTAACCCTCGTGCCCCGCTCTTCTTCGAGCTCGGCCTCTAATATTTCGAATTCTCTGTGCGCTAATGGCGGATTCGTTGCTCCGTGACGCAGGAAGGGTATCTCTTCATCGGCGCTGCCGTACAAGAGGACTCCCCCGACCTGGGTCAAGACAGCCGCCTCCGATGTAAGCCGTGCCTCCTCGGTTCGCATTGCGCGCCGATTCCTTTTGCATTGTACGCGATGTTTGACGTTGTTGGTTTACCTGTTCTTTGATTTGCCCTGCAGGTGGACGAGATGATTACGAAGGCTGCGAAGAAGGGTCAGATGCCGTCGCAGATCGGTGTCCTCCTCCGTGACCAGCACGGTATTCCGCTCGTTAAGAGCGTCACTGGTAGCAAGATCCTCCGCATCCTCAAGGCTCACGGTGAGTACGAGGCATCCTTTGTTCGATTTGTAGGTGTGTGACATGTCGCGGCATTAATTCGTGGATTTTGTGCAGGGCTTGCGCCGGAGATCCCGGAGGATCTGTACTTTCTGATCAAGAAGGCGGTGGCTATCAGGAAACATCTGGAGAGGAACAGGAAGGACAAGGACTCCAAATTCAGGCTCATTCTTGTTGAGAGCAGGATCCACCGCCTGGCCCGTTACTACAAGCGCACCAAGAAGCTCCCACCCACCTGGAAGTAGTAAGTCACTCTAGCGTATCCCTGTATCCACTATAGATTTTTGAATAACAGCAATTCTAATACGGCACCGTGCAAGATAGGTTTGTTACCATGTGTTACTTAGCAGGTGTAAAGTGAATTATTCTTGGTTAGCTTTATGATGTAACACTATTGCAGCCCATCCCTCTCGAGCAATTGTTTCTATGATGATCAATTTAGCGAGCTAGGCATGCTGAGTGTCGTCTGAATTTTTCTATATGAATCCTGACATTGACCTTCTATCTAGACATATAGCTGCCCTGAAACAATCATTGTATTTTGCATGATTGATTTCCAGTAAAGATTACAAATGCTTGTGTTGTAGTTGTTGGTGCGTGAGTAGAGCCAATACAAACCATTTGGATAGCCATGCCCACAACTACATTATTTCACACTAATGCAACATAAAGATAAATGTTCAATTAACTATTAGATAGGCACACATAACATGTAGTTGCTGTGAATTTCTAATTTCTATCTAATTTTGGTGAGAAGGGGAGCCCTGGCGCAGCGGTAAAGCTGTTGCCTTGTGACCATGAGCCCATGGGGTCAATTTCTGAAAACAGCCTCTTGCAGAAATGCTGGGAAAGGCTTTGTACATCACTCCCAAAGTGCTTGGACCCTTCCTGGACCTTGCGCAAGCCCGGAGCTACTGGGCTTCCCGTTTACCTGTAGTTTTGGTGCAGACTTGCTCTTCAACTAATCATCTGGACATTCCAAACTCACATATATCTCCATGCCTTTCAGTATGTAAAGACTAATGTAGTGTTTCTTTACTGTCTTGCTGTGCAATGTTGATTGATTATTCTTTTAGTGTCATGTTGGATAAAAGTTGACTGAAACCTTTTCTTCTTTGCAGCGAGTCTACCACTGCCAGCACTCTGGTGGCCTAAGTGACCATCTTCATATTGTGGTCTTAGCTGCTTTGAAATTGGCTTGTTCTAATTATGAATTCATGTAATGTTTAAAGAGTCTGGAGCGGGTTAGATGAACAAGGAACCACAACTTTTTTATATTACTGGAGAATACTATAAACCATTTTTGGTTTAATCAGACTTTGTTGTGCATCTGTTTGCTTTGCTTTGAGCTTTGCACGTTCTGTGAGTTTGTATCTCCTGGGGCCATATGTGATCAAGCCAATCATTAGTACCCTACGCTGTTTGTTTCAAAAAGTTTGTTAACATCATTGTCTGTCTCAACAGCTATGTTGGATCGCTGGAATGGTTTCATACAGACCCAACATCTTTGCCACTTACGTTTCAGTGAATCTGACTGATTGAATTGTTGCATACAGTGCAATTAACGCAAATATGTTTCGTATTTTTTATTGTTTTTATTTGCTGGTGGTCTGTAGCTTGCTGGAGTACTGAAATAATACTCTATACTCAACGCAAGGGACAAGTTCTTTTGGATCTGCAATCTTCCTATTCCATTT
>VSTD030004232.1:0-10405 GCA_008808055.3 Sporobolus alterniflorus
CGCACGCCGCGTTCCCGAACGGCGTGATCGCGCCGCCGTACTTCTGGTTCACGATCGGCGCCGCCGTCGCGAAGAAGATGAGGATGAACGTGCCCACGAA
Source organism: Sporobolus alterniflorus (assembly GCA_008808055.3). Lineage (NCBI taxonomy): Eukaryota > Viridiplantae > Streptophyta > Magnoliopsida > Poales > Poaceae > Sporobolus > Sporobolus alterniflorus. The sequence goes on from VSTD030004232.1 coordinate 101, forward strand.
CTCCGCGCCGAGCTGTCCCAGTCACAGGGGGCCATTTGAAATGGAGAAATAGTTGGAAATCCAAGAACCAACTGATGTTTTCAAGCACTGTATGAGTATGACGCAGCAAATAATGACCCACGTGCATGAGCATTCTAGCGCAATCAACAAAAAATGCGAGCAAAAATCAGGTTGCACCCAAGCTGAAAATGACTTCTCCTTGTTTGTTTTTCCTTGGTGTAATTATGGCCTGCCGATGTCCAATTGAACGCCACAGTATTATGCAGCCGCACTTCACAAACTGGGCCAACAATCAATTCGATCAGGGTCGTGTCAACTCATCGATAGATCAGAGGGACATGGCCGGCAAAAGAGGCCACAACGATGCAGGCAACCACTCGTCACGGACGCCTGAAACGATCGTCGAGTCAACTTCAGTTTTGGACGTAGTCCTTTGTGTCACGTCTAAAAATCTTATCCCAAAATAATTGTACTTCATATGTCCTTTCTGTGTTTGAAAAAACTGAAGCTTGTTGTCGTCATTGTACTGAGAGCTCGCTCGTTAATTTGTTTTCAAACTAATAAAGACGCAGGATGCAAGGGCTACACTAACTGGAGCTCGTTTATCTTTGCATAATCTTTTGACAGTCATATATATATATGAATTAAATTTCAGATTAAAGATGCATAAGGAACTTCTCTTCACATAAAAATCTATGAGCGATAATGACAACTGACCAATTCATCTATCTTATCAATTTGTGTAGATAAGGAACTTATCTTCACATAAAAATCTATGAGCGATATTACTCCCCCATTCTTAATTTGTTCTCGCTGGAACAATAATTACAAGTTTAATTTTAACAATTTCAGAATGTAGGAATCATGTATGTCCTTAACAGAGTATTCTACCAATCTTTCTGCGAGTTTCTTATTCGATTCAATGGAAGCCTTTAAAAAAAAGGTGTACCATTTCCCGGGAGTGCTTAACGGAAAAATACTTGAAACAAGCTGCGTGGTGGTCGGTTAGGGGACACGATGGTGTGGACACGGCACGCCACGGCAGCAGGGTGGCCGCTGCCGAGCCTAGCCAAAATTCAGCAGCCTAGCCAAAATTCAGCAACTTGCATAGCACACTTCTAATTCAGAAACAGCTTGATGCAGGCGTGGAGGCCAGATCATCAATCACCCATGCACGAGGCCATATATGAACCAAACGAAGTTATTAATGGTCATTTTGTCACAAGCATGCTAGTTTAGCAGGTTACTACACTATTTTTGTACAGTAGAAGATTCCTATCTAGTACAGTAGATGCTTCTTCAAGCAAGATCCCTAGATGCTCGAACATATGCTGACATGGTAGAGAGTAGTTCATAATGCCACCACCGAACATAGACTGAGTAGAGCCCTGACAGCCTGCATCACATCCAACTTTCTGATCCGCACCGCAATCACTGTTTGTTCGTTTCTAGGCTTCTAGTACCTGAGAGTACTACTAACTCCAAAGCAAATGTTACTACCAGCTGGTGCTGGTTTGCAAAATCTCCTGGGATTTTAAACGCAAGCTCAAAGTAGCTTAAATATGTTCAGTCTCAATGCTTGAGAGACTTCAGAATATGGCCACAAGGGATCAATCAAGTCAGTCAACAACTACGACAAGTTTCTGTCTTAAGTCGCACACTAGCGGGATAGTACCAGGGCCATGTCGGTACACAGGCTTGCGGACACATGACTTTTGTGCTGTTGTTTGATCTACACACTGTATAATACATACGGAACGACCGAAATATCATACGACGAACCATGTTTGTACCTTCTTATATATAGGTTCCATTCGTAGCTTGAAAATTAATCAAACATCTCACTTACAGCTGTTGAAGGCCAAAAATATTCTATTTGATCCCAAATAAAATGAGATTCGAATGATAATGCATGGACGAAAGACACACATCTCCCTCGCAAAAAGAAAAGAAAGAAAGACACCGGCGGATGAAACAGATACTACAGTAAAGCTTATGATGTCAACAGCCGAAGCTTGAGGCGGAGATCAACGATCTTTCGAAAAAAAAGGTAGGTGGAGAGAAACGAAGCGCAGGAATGCACGTGCCCATCATGTGCATGGAGGCGTACCTTGCGGGTGAGCGAGATGTCCGGCGCGGGGATCTCCAGGACGCAGGTGTGGTTGGCCACGCCCCACGTCGCCTCCATCGCCGGCAGGCACTTGCACCGCGGCATCGACTTGCGGTCGTACGACATGGAGTCCACACGCGGCCCAACGAACAGAGGCGCCGGCGTCCCGGGAGTCGCCGGCGCCGAGCCGTTCGGCGGCGTCGAGGCCGCCTCCATCACTCTGCTTCTCTTCTTGCTAGCTCGTTGCTTCCTCTCTCACACACAACTTTTTTTTTGTTTTTTTTTCAGACGACTAGCAGTGCAGCAGAAATAGAGAGGAGGTACTAATTACATGATTTGATGGTTTTTGCAAAGGTAATGCTACGGTAATGGCTCCAGGATCGCTAGAGACTTTGGCTGATGGCTATGCAGCTAACGATTCATGATGGATTTACTTTGCTATTTTTTTTGGTTTTTTCACGACTTTTTGGCAAGCGAAGAAAGACTGGGCAAAACTTACATGATCTGGGCGTTTTTCTTGATTTTTTGCTAAGGAATTAGTGGGGGCGTATCCAGCCTACCAACTTACGCCTTCGCTTCGCAACGCCGGGGCTTTTGGAGGATGAAGTGATGGATTTTTTTTTTGAGATTTTTCTCTGGGATCTAGATTTTGGACTGGGACTGGAGTTACATGCTTCACAAGTTTTTCTCGAGGTTTGGCTACGGCGTAATGGGTGGGGAGGCGGTGTCCAGTTCTCTCACGAGAACAAACACTCTAGAGTGCTAGGATTGGATGAGTATAGAGACACAGCATAATACCAAGAACGAAGATGGAGTTGCAATGCGAGATGGTGATGCGAGAAAGAGCAATGAGGTTGGTGAGTGGGAGCAGATGGATGACTGCTGATGTGGGTTTGGAGATGAATGTTTTGGTGCGTGGGGGGCGTGTATATAGGCAGCGAGCAGGCGCACATGAGGGGGATATAATGGATCGATGTCAGTGGCATCCCTCCCACTTGGCCTGATGAGGCATCTCCCAACTGCTCCCGTCAGTCTTGCAAACTGAATAATACGGAAATGCACCATCAAAGTTATGGAGGACGAGTACTTCAAATTAAGTTGTTTCCTAAAGGTAAACTCGCTAAAGTAATCGTGGAGTTGCTAGCTACTAAGTAGTGTATGCTATAGGAAAACATGCTCCTTCTGTTGGCCTAAATAAATTATGTTGGCATGTTGAAAAGCCGATGTAAAAAATAGTAACTTTTGTTGATCAGTGATAGAGTCGATGAAAGTTAAACTAACTTCCGTCGGCCGGGGGACCGACAGAAGAGAAGGTAAGGGACTAACCCTTGACCACGCACCCGCCCCCCAACTTGGCTCCCAACCTACACGCCGCCCTCCCGCCCGGCCTTTCTATCGGCCTCTGAAAGTGCATCTAGGCCTCTTAGTGAATTTTGGATGAGTGATGACAAGTAATTAGAATACTAACCGTTTATTAAGTTTTGTAGAAGAGTTTCCTTAATTAAGTGCTTAATGACTAACCAAAAAGGAAAAAGGAAAAGAAGGGGATCAAGGCTTGAAAATTGAAGATTTATATTTTATTTGAGTCATAGGAAAGTTATACTATCAAGAGAGACACTTTGAGAAAGTTTGGTGAGAGATTGAGGTGGTTAAGTCCAAAAAAATCAGATTTCCATGTTTTACCAGACTAGTCCGGTGAATCCACCGGAAATGGATGCACAAAATGCTAGTATTCAAAGTACAATCACAACGCTTAAACAAGTTTAATACAAACAACTGACTTCAATAAGTAGTTCAGTTACACTCTTTTACCATTATGGCGTTGAGAAATCTCACTGTGAAATGAGGTTGACGAAAGACGTTATGTCCCTCCATGAGGATCCACCCACTTCAACCGCCGCGCGTGAGGGACCTCCCACTGGCTTCTAGAGGCTTGTCATCGAACTAGTCTGGTCCCTCCACCGGACTTGTTCAGCCCCAACTGAACTTGTCCGACCCTGGACCGACTTCCAGAGGCTAAGCACCGGCTTCAGAGATGCCTCACTGGACCAGTCTGATCCCCACCGGACTTGTCTGGTGAACTAGACTAGTCCGGTCCAGACTGACTAGCCTAGTCTGGTTCAGACCGGCTTTCAGAGAGCTCCATCGGACTTGTCCAGTGACCGCATCGGACTAGTCTGTGAAAGCTTCCCCCAACGGCTCTTTTGAGGTGGGGGCTATAAATAGACCCCCACCTAACCCTAGGGTGAAAAAGCAAAGCCCCCATTGAGATCCAAATCTTGAGCTCCACTCCCTCTCTCTCTCTAGGATGCAAACTTTGATTCTTGTTTTTGAGAGAAGATTCAAGCTCATTTGAGTGCGCCATCGATTTAAGTAAGAGCACTTCATCCTCTCCATCGACAACCTCATGGCGTTCATTACTCTTAGGGATTCAATCCCCTAGACGGCTAGGTGTCACCTGGGAGGTCCCAAAGATTGTGGTTGAGTCCCGAAAAGTTTATATTCTCCCATCTTCATGGGGATTGATAATGAGAACCAGGTTGGCTTTGGTGGCAACTTGGGAGGATTATGATTGAAAGAGACCCGACTCTTTGTGAGCTCCTCAACAGAGACGTAAGCAACCTTTATGGTTGACTGAACTTCAAAAATAAATCTTGTGTCTCCTTGTGTCTCTTGCAATTTACTTTTCACTGCATACTTGTGTTCTTCATGTTCTTAAGCTCTATACCTAGGGCTACTTGATTCTCTCGATTCTAACTTCCAATCAATTTATTGCTGCTATCATTGTTACTAAAATTACTTATACTAGCTTGTGGTAGGGCTTCCTTAACCTAGAATCAAGATCTAGTCGGCCGATTTACTTTTAAGCTTAAGTTTATCCTGTTTACCGGACTAGTCCGGTAAGGCACCAGACAAGTCCGGTCCTTAAGTTATTAATTATTTAAATTAAGTGTTTTCAGCTCTATTGGCTATTCACCCCCTCTAGGCAACTTTCATCCTCAGCCTCTTGGGTTGGCCGTCAAGCACCCGGCCACCGCTCGACCGCCACCCACCCTTCATGCCGACGTTGGTGCCCTGACGCCGTCCATGCTCCCCGACAGGCGTGCCCCGATGAGACCCGACGGCCCGAACATTGCCACCCCATCGAAGGGCCCCAACGCCGACCCCTTACGGCGCCTAACCGAGGCCCGGAGCCATGACATCGCTGGCCTGCTCGAGGGCCCCAAACCAATCCCCAACATCACTAGCTCCTGCCACCGCCTCCCTGTCGACGCCCCAGCCACGCTCTGGTCTCTACCGCCATTGGCCTCTGACCCGACCCTGTCCCTGGCCGCCGCTGCCCACAAATTGAAGAGAGGAAGGAGGGGGATGGAGAGAAAAGGTGTTGAAATTTGGATGCACAAAATTTGAATTTATTTTCAAGTTAAATTGGATGCTCAAAATTGAAATGCATGTGAATTTTAACGTTGTTACAAATAACAAATTGAATGTTAGATATGAATTATATTAAAAACATCGGTAGGGTTTAACGAAAGTTATGTGTCAGAACAGACATGTCTCACATGTGCCATGCTTGTGAGATGTGAAGGTCTGAAATTGTCCATTTTTTGGACAACCTCGGAGTGGGCAATATAGCATGATATTTGTGATGATCCACGAGTTTGAACGATATTTCAGTGTCATAACCCTATTTTCTTCGTTGCACCATTATTAAACGTGCAATTAGATAATAACGGGGTTGTGCTACTGAAATTTTGTTCTGACTTATTGCTCATCACAAATCCATTTGTTGTCAGTCACTCTTGGGTGAGTTTAGAAACTATCCTTTCCTATAGACTTAATTAGTTTATAACCCCGCGCGATGCAGCGGGTTTTTCAACATAATGTGTAGGGTAATATTTTTAAATAATTAGGTGGTAGTATTGGAAGAACTATGTACATAAAGTATTTGATAGGCTGAGCACATGAATGATTTTATTTCCCAAATCATGTTCCACTATAACAACTAAAATAACAAACACATACAGACTTGCTGATAAATAATGATATATGAAACCACTCATTGCAACAAAAAAAGTTGAAAGGAAATAGGATATCAGGAACCCCAAGTATAGTAGCACAAAAACTTATGGTAAATTGTACTACGCGGAAGATTTTTGTACCTTGATTATCAAATCTGACGACTTGAACCTCTTTGAATCAAACATTACCAATGTCGTTGAATGTGTTTCCCTAATTGACCAAAAGGAAATGAATTAATCATCCACGGGTCTGACAAAACCTTCACACTCCCTGCTGCTTTGGTCCATGGCGGCACTCACCACCTCTCAACACCAGCTCAAAGACACCTCCAAAACCGTGGTCATGGTCATATCGATGCGGAGCCACAACACATGTTTTCAGTACAAAATACCATATGACCGTATTATAGTTTATTGGTCCAATCTATTATAGTTCTTCTCTGCTCCCTGCTAAAATGGTAGTGGTTCTATGAAGAAAATTAGCCTATGGATTATGCTAAACACACTCACCACAAAATTGTCATCTGTAAAATGAATCTTAAAACGATCAATTATTGATGATCAAGTTTCAAGATTACCTTTCCAGCCAATAATTGATCATTTTGTGGAATTAGCACAATCCACAATAGCAATGGTTCTCTGAAGAAAATTAGCCAGCACAAATGAATCAGAAAAATACACTCACCACAAAATTTAACATTGTTTCATGATGGGGCATTAGATTTGGCAATAAGCTAGTGAATTATCTCATTAATATAATCTCTATAATGGATGGGTGGAAAAGTGAACTTATATTCAACTGCAGGGAGCATAACTAAGAAATCTTGCATATTGACGCTAGGCCTAGCACATTATATTTGTAATCCATTTAATAGCATTTGACTGTAAATTAATCTCATGAATTTACAGGAGGCAACCATCCCACACAATCCGCAAATACTACACTACTTGAATAAGATGAATACCCTAAGTGATCTGACTCCATTTGAAAAAAAATCACGAAGATTAGATTAGACCACACAATAAGAAAGATCTGAAACTGATTTTTCTGATTCTGAACATCTGAGAAAATCATGAGCTACTTTTGGCAAAGATTGCTAACACTTTAACACCATTTCATGTTTTGTAATCGATTTTGTTTAATTGTCAATACAATGTTAATGTTTCTAAGGTTACATGATAATCAGAAGGCAAATGGAAAAAATCAAGAAATGAATGAAGTGAGTTATATTCTCATATCAAGGTCAGGGGTTACAAATTTCTTCTTGAATCTATTTTCTATCTGAGGATTATTGCCCATCTGTTGCTGCTCTTTATCACCATCTGAATCTTTCAAACCTCAAAAGACAACATTGATATTTAGCATATCAACATCCATCATAGATACAACTTGCTTATTCACTCCACTAACCTTGAGCCTACCCTGAAGCTTTTCAGGGTTGTCATTGTTGCTTGTCAGTTCGGAGGAAACCATTGTTGCCATTGTGAGATTGCCGATGTAGTCCTCAAATAACTCGCTCCCAAAAAGAAGGGTAAACACCACAATACCATCTAGTATATTATCCCTGATTTTGTCAATAAACATCCAGACTAATTTTGCTTCCTCAGAGTACACATCCATATTGATGCACACATTATGCAGAAATCAAATATTCTAGTTGTGCTGAAATCATAAAAATCATTTCCATCTCACGTGACACCTACATGAATATGCTGTTTTTGTCGTGTCCATCGTAGGCATTCCTCTGCAAAACTGTCACTCAACACCAGGTAGGCCTCTCCAAGAGCCTAGGAATCGAATCCAGAGGGAGCAGCTCAGTTGGTCAGCACAGCACACATCAAGTCCATTCCAACTCAGTATCACAGGAGCAATGTAAGAAATAAGAACCTGGAACTTCTCGGTAGCTTGGGAGTCATTCGGATTCTTGTCAGGATGCACCTGCCTTACCTGAAGAATGCTTCATTACGTGGTAGGCATTCCATCGAACACACTATGAGTGCATGTCTTATATCATATTAAGGAATAAAGCAGACGTCACAGGGGTCGAGCCGCCGCCGCAACACCTTGCCAAAACCAAAATATTGACCTCATTGTCGGCGCCAAGGAGAAGGTTGGACAACAGACGTCACAGGGGTCGATCCGCCGCCGTAGCACCTTGTCAACACCAAAGTCCTAAATCTTGACCTCGTTGTTAGCACCGAGGAGAAGGCTGGACAACTTTAGGTCGATGTGGAAGCCATCGAGGCCAAGGAGCACCTGCCTGAACTTTGTTCAATTTTGTCAAAAAAATGTGGATGCGGAAACAAATGAAACTATCCCAAACCGTGTGAATAGGAGCAAGACAACCATGCTATTTCTGCATTCTTATTCATTTTCCACGAAAATACTGGGTGTCTTGCAGATAACTGGAAGGAACCAATCGATCGATGCTACTGACTAAAATGATCATGAAACTACCACAAATTAACATTGTAATGATTGGCGAGGAGAAAAAAGTTAGGTAGTTGATCATGTCAATGTGGGAGTCAAGAATGTGAAGAATTGAACCAACTCCCAGCCTCTCACTGTTCCACGAGGATTTGATAGCTAGGCGGAGCTCATCCTCGTTCTTCTATTGGGGAAAGACCGCTTTGATCTAGTGGCACTATGTGGGAAGGAGAAAATGGAGGCGCCAGGAAGAATAAGGGAACCCTTGCATAGCTTCCTGGGGTTGTGGCTTGATCGGAGTGGCACTGTGTGAGCATAGGTGGTGGTAATGGCAGTCGGGTGGAGAGTTTGTCTAGGGAGAAGGGTAAACACCACAATACCACACCACAGATGAATTGAGGTCAACCACCACAACAGGGGTAGTCGTGCCTCGAGGAGCTGCGACGATGGGGAGGTGAGCCCCTTTCTTGAGAGACAGAGGGGAAGGATGAGGAAACACACGTGGAGGAAGAGAGGAAGGAGTCGGCAATGGCGATGGGGAGGCAAATTGCTTCCTTGAGAGATGGAAGAAACAGAGAGGGGGGGGGGGGGGAAAGGAGAGAGAGAAAAGGAGTCAGCAGCAGCATGGGTGTTGAGGATTTAAGAGGAAGAGGAAGGGTAGCAGACAGAGTTTATGAAACGTCAACACGGTTGCCTCTTTGATACAAATCCATAAACACCCAGCAAAACAATGGCTAGGATTTTAAACAAAGGGGTAATACAAAATGATCTGATGGCTGTGGGATGACAATACGTGGCATAGCTACATGCACAGGGAATTCAACTTAATGACTATTAGTGAGTTTCCTCTATATAGTTAGATAGGATATCTATCAGCCTACTATAGCCGACAGAAGTTATGCGCCCTTATCTTCCGTCGGCCAAACCAAGCCGACGAAAAAACTCCTCTATCTTCCATCGACCTCCCAGACCAAAGAGAATTGGTGAAAAAATAGTAATTACCGTCAACCTCCCCTAGCCGACGGAAGTTAACTAACTTCTGCCGGACAAAGACCGGCAGAAGATAACCCTTTACCGACGGAAGAAGTCTTCTATCATCGGCAAATGCTTATCTTTCATCGGCGTCTGTCCAATGGAAGTTGCCTTTTTTTGGTAGTGGTAGCTACTAGTAGAGACCTCAAGTGTTGGCCACAGTAGTCGGGTTCATCTTGATAGAGGAATCTCACAGGAATTCTACTGATGAAATCCTCAAAAATCTACTACTGAGAGAGAATTTTACCGATGAATCCTGTCAAATTCTATGGAAGCACAATGTTTTAAGCAAAGATTGATCTTGAAACATTGGTTGTGATGCCATGCATGAACAATTTGGGTTGGTATGGTTCTTATAATCAGAAGACAAGTGTTGTTCTTGGTGATTGATTTACTACGACCTTTTTGTTTTGAACTTAATGACAGGACCTCTGCCCTTTATTAAGATAGAAGAAAATAATAAAAAAAGTACAAAACCCCAATAGGAACAAAGGCAACCCGAAGAAATACACCCACTAAACCACAGAAGACAACAACTTCTAGCTAAAAACATACAAGGGAGTCCTACCCAGGCGGGTGGACTCGGTAGAAGAAGTCAACGTCAGACTTAATTTGATCTACCACCTGCAGGTAAGATCTCTCCTTGTTCTCAAAGACCCACTGGTTACTCTCCTTCCACACATACCACCAACTGAAGAACATAATACAGATCG
>VSTD030004233.1:0-10405 GCA_008808055.3 Sporobolus alterniflorus
ATTGCTAGGTCATTATATTGCTGCTAGTGTGTTTGGTTATTGTTGAGCTTTTATATGTCTATGCTTCCGCGATGTTTAAATTTATAGAGGAAATGCTGCCGAATTTTTCTAATATTTTTAGTTCGGCGGTTGTATGTCGTGTTTAGTAGCATCCTGGGGTGATTGTGGATTCTGGGGTGTTACATCCTGCTCCTAACTCCAATTAGGAGCAGTTTAAGTACATGGTGCACCTCAACTTCAAGGTGACCAACAACATGGCAGAGTACGAGACCCTCCTATTCGGGCTAAGTACCGTGTTGTTGCTTGGGGTCTGGTAGCTACTAGTGAAAGGTGACTCTCATCTAATCATCAAACAAGTCAAAGGAGAATGTAGTTGCAACGATCCCTAGTTGACCGCCTACCTACTCCATGTGCAGAAGCTTGAAAAGGACTTTGAGGTCCTAGACCTGCACCACATCCCCCATGCAGACAATGCAGTAGCTGATGATCTGTCAACCAAGGCCTCCACTTGGGCTCTGATCCCTGATGGTGTCTTCGAAAGACGGCTGCAGTAACCTATAGCCCGGCCTACTGAACCAGGTGAGACCAGCACCTTGAAGCTAGCGGTCCCGACGGCCCTAATTCCATGGAGCCCACCAAGGATCGTAAGCATCACGGGGGACTCCATGCACCCCGGTGCACAAGATCCAGAAGCTCAGGTTGGTCCAGATACATGGATCACAGAGATCCAGACCTACTTGAAGGACAACATCCTTCCCGATGAACATGTATTCGCTAAGTGGATGATTCGTGTGGCTAAGCGATACACGCTGGTAAAAGGGGATCTCTACCGGTGCAGTGCCAATGGCATCCTGCTATGGTGCATCACCCGGGAAGATGGTTGCTGAGTTGCTCATAGAGGTCCATGTAGGTGAGTACAATAACCATGCATCATCCCACATGTCAGTTGGTAAAGCCTTCCGACATGGCTTTTACTAGCCTACAATTATCCAGGATGTCATCGAGCTAGTAAAGACTTGCAGGGTGTGCCAGTTCCATGTCAAGCAAATCCACACACCAGCGCAGATGCTGCAAATGATCCCACCCTCATAGTCATTCGATATGTGGGGGCTAGACATCGTAGGACCATTCCCATGGCCGTTGGAGGGTACCGGTACCTATATGTCACCATCGACAAGTTCACCAAGTGGCCAAAAGCAACCCCTGTGGTTAAGATCAACAAGCAATATGCAGTCAAGTTTATCATGTCTATCGTCTGCAGGTTTGGGGTCCTGAACAAAATCATCACCAACAACGGGTCCCAGTTCACCAGCAACACGTTTCAACAATACTGCGATGACCTTGGCATCCAAATCTGTTGTGCTTCCATTGCACACCCTAAGAGCAACGGGTAGGTTGAAAGAGCCAATGCTGAAATCCTCAAGGGTTTCAAGACATGCACTTATGATGGCTTGAAGAAGCATGACGCCAAGTGGATTGATGAGCTTCTGTGTACACTTTGGGACGACCGGACAACACCTAGTCGGACTACCGGAGAGACGCCTTTCTTCTTGGTGTATGGGGTCAAGGCCATCCTCCCCTAGAGGTCATCATGGGCTCACTCTATGTCCAGACATACGACAAAGCCACACAGGATCAGTTCCGACATGATGACATCGACCTCGTCGATGAACAGAGATGGCAGTCAGCCATCAAGAATGCATGGTACTGCCAGGCGCTACGGCACTATCACCAGCAGTTCATACATAGCAGACAGCTCCAAGTGCATGACCTGGTGCTCCGGTGGATACTTACCCGGGAGGTTACAAACAAGCTCTCCCCCCGTTGGGAGGGTCACTTCCGGGTAACTCAGGTCTACCACCCTGGATGTGTCCGCCTAGCTATGGAGGATGGAGTAAAAGTGCCCAACCCTTGAAACATAGAACACCTCCGTAAGTTTTACCCTTAGTGTAGCAGCAAGAACATTTTCTCCTATTTATGTTGTTGTCATAGAGTCCAGAAGGAGCGCTTGGAACAGATAAGCTCCAATGGAACCCACTTCCCTTACCATTCGGAGTGGGCCGCTGGCTTCCTATTCCAAAGCATGAATGGACGGTATGCTAAAGTCAGACCCACAGGGGGGGGGGGGGCAGAGGCCCGCCATCGACGTCTCCAACATAAGGTGGTGGGCGCTCCCGGGCTCTGATATCGCCTCCCAGGGGCCTGCCATTAATGTCTTCCGGTTGAAGTGGTGGGAGCTCCCAGCCTAACCGACAGCACCCCCAGGGGGCCGCCATTGACGCCTTACGACTAAGTGCTAGCCGTTCCCAGACTCCTAGCAACGCCTCCCAGGGGGGGCACTATGGTGCATACTACCGCTATGGTGTGCGCTACATGCAAGACATTTTTTTGCAGTGTTTTTTGAGGTCCTTACATTGCTAAGGACCCGGAAAGACAAACTGCAACTAGCAACGATCAACAGAACCAATAACAAGTTTATTTACAACCAACAAAAAGTCCTGGCACCTACAAGAAGGAGCGGTGAGCCCTATGCGTCTTCAAGCCCACGCTCGAATCGCGCAGCCACGAGCTTCACGGTCTCCTGGACGCTAGCCCATGTAGCCTCCTCCGTCTTCATGACGGGCCCTTGCGCCACTGGCTCCAAGGAGAGTTGGGGAGTCCCAGCTCTAGAAGCATGTCAACACATGCTCCACACCACCTCCGCCAAGGCGCGGCCCTCTACCTCCAACTGACCGCCGATGACCTCCTCTAGCTTCTGTATCTTGGCTCCTGCGGAGTCAAGCAGTGGGAGCACGATGTTGACCTCTTGCATTGGATCCTCGGAGTGAAGAGGACTAAAGTCGAGGGGGACCAGCGCAGTCTCAGTCTCGCCCAGGAAATCTCAGACCAATTGAGCCTCACCTACCCTAGCTGCCTGGAACTCCTCCAACATTTTGTGAGCAGAGGCCAGCTCCTGAGGGTGGCTGCTCGGCCAACCATTTTTCCTTGTCCGCCAGCTCCCGCTCCCTGAAATTCAAGTTGTTTTCCTTTAGTTCGGCAGTGAGCTCGTGGGCTAGGACCTCAATGCCTAATCCAGGCAAATCAGCACACAAGGCACCACACGGGGGGGGGGGTGTTGAAGTAACCGGAGCTCGGACCGTTACTCAACTTCAACAGCATGCCCTCCAGCACCTTTGGCTCCAGCTCTGACCCATGGCCATGCTCCAGCCGCATGGTGTCATTGTCTCCCATGTACATCCAGGTCGGGTGAGCACGAAGTCAGAAGGGGCAATGCGCTTCGACAAGATGTCGTGCAACACCATCATCGATGTCAAACCTTTCTCCGCTAGGAACCAAATCCTCCTCACCACAGGGATATAGGCCCGCTACAGGTCAGGGACCTTCTCCCAGTCGTTACAGCTACCCGTTGGTGTAGCGGCCGGCAACTCCAGCCAGTCGTGGACCTCTCCCTACATAATCACCCAGTCATCCCTCTAGTGATCCCACTTGTCAAGGCTGAGGGCGGTGGTGTACACAGCAGGACCCTTAGTTCTGTTCTGGAAGTAATAGCCGCTGATGGGCCTACACTCCTCCCAGTGAAGCGCAACACGGGGAAGAGTTAGAACAAGCACACTGACGGTTGTACACTCACGTACATCTCGCAAAGATGCATGAAGATTGCCACCAGCGTGATGGAGTGCGACAACAGGTGATGGAGCTGAAGGTCGTAGTTCTCCAACAGCATGAAGAAGGAGAGCGGGAGCACGAGCCCAACAAAGGCGTACGAAGTGAAGTAGACGAACTTGTCGGGTCGCAAGCTACCGAGCGGAATGGTTCCACGCCACATCTTCCCGTCGAACCTCGGTGACTGCCATTCGAGCAGCCGCCTCACCTTCCTGAGATCACTCTCTGATCAGAGATGAGAAGCAAATGCTAGACACCATCGCCACAGGCAGTGGCTAGTGTCTAGAAGGCGACAGAGGGCTAAAGGATGAAGGGAGAGGATGGAGAAGTTTGGGCAAAACAAAGCAGAATGAGAGAGCGTGAATCTGCCAGAGAGATTCTCTACTCTTTACCCATTCACGCAACGTTTGAAAATACATCATGCACGGTGCGTGGTGTTCGCACCCCCACGTGATCTACACTGACAACAATAGGTGAACCATGTGAGTAAGGTGAGGCATCTCACAGGTGTTATGTGTGGTGCATGGCCGTCGCGTCATTTCGGGAACCACGATAGTGATTGCCTCGGCGCCCACGACACCAACTGCACCATGACCTGCCGTCGTCACCTCGGGACTGTCGTTGTGACGCTTCATCATCCATGACACGTCAATCAAATGTGGTCGCGTGTCTACGAAGTCAGAAGCGCATTACCACTTCAACCACCAAGGAGAAAAATTCAGGACGACTGGGCACGAAAGTAGGGAGATGGCCCCACCCAAAGGTTCGCTACCTCTCCTGAGGTGGGCCAGGGGGCCAATGTCAGTACCCTGAAGACTGTGTACCCCCGCATACAAGCTAAGGACGAGGCAAGAAGCAAGCTGCATGAGGTGCCACATGTTCCTCAGCTCCGGACCCTGCTTTCCAGTAAAGGTGGGCTCCGGAGCTGCCACATGTTCCTTGGATCTAGACCCCGCCTCCCAGTAGGGGTGGCTCCCGGGCTACCATGTGTTCCTCGGTTCTAGAACCTATTTCCCCACAATGGAGGGCTCCAACACTGTCAGGTAGCTCACGTCACCGGGCTCTGCCTCCCTGGGGAGGGGCTCCGGTACAGCCACGTGTCATGCGGCTCTCAGTGGGTCGTATGCCACGGGAATAAAAAAGGCTTAGCTGACTAGGCATGCAACTAGACTCGCATATTTCCAAGGCACGCTCACGCGTTACCAAAGCGTCTGCCAGATGTGCGAGCAGACGATGTCATCATAGCCTGCAAGACATGCAGACAGGTTGCAACAGTGCCACGCAACAATGCAGCACCACGCGGCTGGCCAATCACAGGAGTGACTGGTAGGGAACGTGACCCGACAAGACAGTACAGTGTCGTTGACTGTTCACAACGTGGCAAGACCGACGGGACGAGACGCCCCCCTGCACTAACTATTCGCAACGTGACAGAGCGATGAGACGGGCGCACCACGCACTGCCCAAGTCATCATTTGCCTACTACGCTGTTGTAGCCCTAGCTGCTGTAATAGGGCATAACTACCCTGGGGCCACCTATCGGGCCCCAGGTCTGCATGTAACTGTCCGATGACTATGCTATAAAGGGGTCAGACAGCCACCGAATTTGACCAAGTCCATTCAAGCCAATTCAACACTAGCTTAAAGAACACACATCCAATACAACAGTTCATCCCATGGATGTAGGGAGTTACACTCTGATGGACTAAACCACGTAAATCCTTATGTCCACCTTGCTTGCTCAAACTAAGCATGAGCCTGACTTAGCCCCCCACTCAAGGAACCACAGCGGACTGCTCAAGTAGCAATGCTGGTAGAAGCGTCGTAAAACCACTTGGACAAGCGTGATGGTACATGTTTGCGACATATGCTCATTTAGAGTCTTTACTGAATGTTTATTGACATATGCTTGAAAGTAATGTATTCATCTTGAACTTGAAAGTGTTGTGCATCTTTACTGAATGTTTACCTGGGCTAGGCTTTGTCATATTATGTCATGTTAGAGTCTTGCCATGTTCACTACCTACTTGTGTTGTTTGCATCTTTATATAATATGTAACCATATTCTATTACTGTTTGATGTTTTGTAAGCTGATCAGGTTTGTATAATCGTATATAATTCTGATATGTCCTCCTTTTATGTGTACAACAGATTTTGTGATGTAGTCAATCAATTTGTTTTACATTTTCTTTATTAAACATTTTTTAGATTCTTTTTTATTAAACCTTAGTACAAAACACCTAAGCAACGCCTAGTACCACTTAAGCACGGCTAAGCTCTAAACAGAGGGTCAGCGATTTATCGACTAATTTTCCATGAGTAGATATTATTTTTAAAGATCCAAGGTGTTGTGTTGTAAAACTGGGGCTTTATATTTGCTTCCCCCCTTCTCTTGCTAGCAATTCAACTAACTCATGGGCGACCCCTATCAACCTACAGGAGGAGATCAGCTACACCAATGGCCAGGCAGTGACCTCCCATGACTGGGAAATGGAAGCGGGCGGCAAGAGGAACACATCTTCCGTTCCCACCAAGCCCAAATGGAGATACAAGAAATATACAACACTAGAAGGCAACTACAAAGGATCTCCAAATCATAACCTGACCCTTTTAAAGCTTCTTGTCAAGCACCTCCGTGGTTTATATTGCTTGATTTTAAAGCATGGGACCCTTTAAATCATCTGCTGCGATTTATCTAAAAATGTGATACACGGCATCAGGTAGGTGAGGGCTAGACCGTTCCCCTTCTGTTTCCCAATGATTGTGACTCAGATTGGGAAAATACGGTATATGTGAAAACTGGTGAGATAAAGTAGATAATAGAATCAAGTGGGATGCGATTTATCTGATATGATGTTTTCATCCCTACGTTTATCCTATGTTTTCATCCCTACCTGCCTGCCCACACCCAACACTAAAGCATTAGTACATACGCATTGGCATCTTTAGAGGTCGGCGAAATAAAACTCCCATTTCTCCACAAAAAAAAGTACATTCATGCCATTAACAGATTAGAACAGCTAAATTAAAGCACCAAGAACACCACTAAATGGAACTGCTAGCAACCAACCTACTAAATTACTTTACACAAGCCACAATCCATATCAAGAAGATGGTTGGTCATAAGGTTATATTTGTCATCTATCACCAAAACTCATAAAGTAGAAGCATGAAAACTACAATAAGTCAACTCCAAGGAAACCTACCTCTCATAGTTCTCTTCATAAAATTCCTCAAGACTGAGGAGATCCACTTCTATTAAGGGTCTTCGTCACCACCGGAGTCCAATAAGGAGGATTGTTCAACTCTTGCTCAGGAAGAGAGGATGCCACAAGACCATTATATTGGGATGAATCATTGGCGATAAATTGGACATGCAGCAACATAGATGCCTGTAAAGTATTCCAACCAATCACAAACCTAATAATAACACAAATTTAACAAAAGTACGTATACAGATCATGCCTAAAAGAATTACAATTAGTTTATCGACTGGAATTGCATAATGCCCTAAGAAAAAAAGAAATGAGTCATTATTACATTTCATTACAGTATCAAGGATATGAAAAAGAAACAGATATAGGATCAGTAAAGGTGAACAATAATGATTAACATTGACTTGTTATTCAAGTTTTGTGACAGCTAAAAAATAGTTCATGTGTAAGTTTTATGACTGTATTTGATAAGTTTGTACAGACCCGGAAATAAAAATGAATAAAAAAATAAGCAGTACTGGAACACATATTCAGTAAGAAGGGACCCACACAAGCTGTGTAAGAGCAAAAATTTCATATTCATGGAGAAAACAAGGGCGTAAGCCAAACTCTAGGTTACCAATTGCTCCAGTTTGTATACAGTTTCTAAATTTAATAAAATACGAGCTCTTCATGCAAGACATAACATTGGTTAAGAAATATTATAGATAGCAAACATAATAACAAGTGATTGTTTCAAAACATATCCATTTTCACACAAAAGGAATTTATTGTTCAGCATTGACTATAAAAGCAAGCTATATGACAGCAGGTTCCAGGCACAACAGATTGAAATAGACACAAGAACACTTCAAAACATCTGTAGAATTGACTATGTCATCATGGCAGTGAGGCTTTATTCAGCAGAATCTGTGTGGATAGCTGAAGCATGAAGAACCAAGATAGATCTGCAAATACAAGTTTCCATTGCATTATTTACTCTAAGAGGTACATTAAGAAGAAAACCAAAGAGAAAAAGGAAAAACATTCTACTTTTACAGTTTCTTTACTTTAGATATGCAGTTTGCCAATATTTACACTGAGTGATAGTTAACAAAACCAAAACATCTTGGGATTAGGCTAAATAGAACAGCATTACTCAAAATCTGCTGTTTTTACTCAAACTGTCAAACATTCATACATGGACACATTTCCCACATAATGCGCCCAAGTTCTTTTTTTCTTGTTCTCTACATGAAGGTTATATTGTCACCTACCATCAAAAGACCTATAGAGTATGGCATAAAACATACACTAGCTCCAATCCAAGGAGACTGATCTCTCGGAGATGTCTTTGAAATTAGACTTTGAGATTCAATTGTACAAGGGGTAGATTAGATATGCATATCATGACAAGAAATACAATTAGTTTTTCAATTGGATTTGTATCATCTACTCAGAAAACAAGAAATGCACTATCATTATATTTCATTGCAGTATTGAGGATATGAAAAAGGAAACAAATAGGACCAGTTAGGATGACCAATAAGCAGGGTTTAAAAAATGTGGCCGGTTTTTCTGAAAATCGCCGAAATTCGGCAGGATCGGCCGGGTCTGATTTCTGAAAAACCCCGGCACTGTTCACCGAAAAATTGGTACTGTTTACCAAAAAATCGGTACTGTTTATCAAAAAATTGGTGCAAAAATCAGATTTGGCCACCTCCGATTTTTTCCAATCCGTCGAATTTTTGAACACTGCCAATTAGGACTAACATTGGCTGGTTATTTACACCTGCTAAGAGATAAAGAACAACCCACGTGTAAGTTTTTATATAATTATTATTTTTCAGAAGTGTACAATACTAGAACATATATTCAGTAGAAACAAAAGGGAACCGTACTCATTGCACAAGAGCGAAAACTTCATCTTCATGGAGAAAATGAAGGTGTAAGCCACACTGGAGGTGGCCAATCATTCCATAAATTTGGAGAGGGCCACACATCATTGATACTTCCATCTTCCAGGATGATTTCAATCATGCGACGCGGAGCACATATCTTGTGTCTATAATCATTATCGATAAGATCAACAGCATGATAGACACAATTCTGTTTTATCATGGAGCAAGCTTCATTCGGAAGGAAGAACGAGCTATTGAAGCCCATGAACAACGCATGGCCCTGCAAGTTCTCTGTCTCAACAATCCTCTGCTCAACAAAATCCATCTTGTACACAACGATACCCGATGTCCTCACATCAGGGTCCCTGACATAATCATCATCCCAGCTGACTTGAAGAATGTCACCCCATGGTACACGAACAATGTACTACGCGTCCTCAGCTGGCGGTCTCACAGTGGGTTTCAAGATGGCCTTCACCACAGAAGGCCCATTAAAATCAATGGTATGGACCTCTCGCCGTTTCTTCGTACCGCATAGAACAGGCCATCTTCACCATTGTAGAAGAAATCCTCATAGCCACTGTAGAATGTCCTTGCATGAAGCAGGCCCCACCGCGCACCACCAACCCTAGCAAAGGAGGGAATTCTGTCGAACGACTGCATGATCACGACGATGCAGTTTCCACTTGTTGGGTCAGAGGACCAGGCAACCTTCTCGTAGAGGGAGAAGCGGCCCTCGTCAGCTTTAAGGTTTCTTGCGGATAACGCGGCGGCGCACAGGTCCACCCAAATCCACACGATGGACCCGATACCTCCGGAGGATTCCTCGTCTGAGAGAGCATGTGACATGTCTCAGAGTGCAGATCGGCGGGAGCCTGACCTCGGCGCACGTGACGGGGTTGACAAGCAAGAGGTCGGACTTCTCATCGGCGGTGGCCAGCCAGCCGTGGGAGGAGCCCATGACGTAGCGCGTGGCGAAGGGAGGGTACGGGAGGGTGACGCGGTGGAGCCTGGCGCCGGCGCCGTCCGTGAGGCTGCGCAGCGTGTCCGCGCTCGCGGAGGCGCCGCTGTCGTCGCCGGAGTGGAAGACCAGGCAAGGCCCGCGGAAGAACGGAGCAGCGTCGAGCCGGGGGTCGGCCTTGTAGGCGGCGCGCCAGGTGTGGCAGGCGGCGGCCGAGGCAAGCATGTCGGGGAGCTCCAGGGCGCCGTGGATTAGCGCGATCAGATCCGGCTGGAGGAGTGTCAAGACCCGCGAGGATCCCAACGCAACAATCAAGAGAGACAAGAACACAGATTTAGGCACTGCTTTCACTCATGAGGAAGGATTAATATCTTAGGAAAATTAGTACAGAGAAATACACTACTGCTAGAGATAACTAGAACCCTACGCATGGGAGTTTTTTTCCTTCCTGATCCCTCTTAGCTCACTTCTAAACTATATAAGCTGCCTCATTGGGCCAAGACTTGACACTGACATAGGCCTCGGCCTGGGCTTGTTGCTACATGACAATGGGCCTCGGCCTGGGCTTGCCGATACATGACATTCCTCCCCTCTTGAAATCCTGCTTGTCCCCAAGCAGGTTAGTTGGAAACGATGTGTCAATGCTTCAATCTTCCCTTCATCACACAAGCAAGATCTAGTACTC
>VSTD030004234.1:0-10405 GCA_008808055.3 Sporobolus alterniflorus
GACATTGTTCCAAGATGAAATATGATGGGATGGAGAGATGTATAGGCATCATGCCTGGATTTATCATCAGAAGTAAAAGCTAGATCAGTCAAGCTCTTATGTGATTTAGAATACACTGCAGGAAATTTGGATATTGCTTTCCGTAAAATCTAAAAAGATAGTAACATAGAATCAGAACCTCAAAAAAATCAGTAGCACACAAAGCTAAGATCCTTATAATGTAGCAAGATTTACAACACTTGGAAACACTTTGCTCCTGAAATCTTGCATTCTGCCATTTCAATTCTTTAGCACCTGAGCTTGTCTAACTTATCCCTGATCTAGACCCAGCTTATTTGTGACAATTTTCTATGCGCTTTATAGCTAGATACTGGAAAAAAGGAAAAATAGGTCATGGAAACACAAAGCGGATATTTGAGGGGAAAAAGAAACACAAAGTAAATATAGTAGTACTGTAGTAGACAACAACAATAACCGAAGCAAAAAAGTTCATTAAATAGACTAAGCAAACCAAATCAAAACTAACATACACAAAGAATGCACGTGTCAATAATGAAAAATAGTAAAAACAATGAGAGAGAGAAGAAAACATCCTCAAAATCTGAGAAAAAATCATGATGCAATGTTCCCTGCAGGTTAATGAAACGGCGGACTGCACAGCCGACAGGCAATGGATAAAGCTAGCTCATGAGCTCTTTCTCTGCGCACACGGGGCATGGCAGTCCATGTTCAGATGCTGGAGCACCGGCTGACATCTTGAGATTCTGTTGCATGTAAACCTACCGTAGCCTCTCAATCTCCTTCCTCAGCGCCTATTGATGAGATGAAAACAGCATGCAATTTTCCCGGTCATCATGAGTATTGTTTTGAACCCCTCACTCTCTGGCTGACATGTAGTAGTCCTCTACATATGAAATACTGTATGCCTCAATTTAAGTCAAACCATGGCACTCAGCATCCTTGAAAATCTTGTCTTACGCTAGAGCCGCGATCCGCGATACGCTGTTGCCGACGGTCAGTATCGTCCGCTGCTGATCCAGGAATGCCACACGAGGGGACATGACAGACACCTTGTTCTACAGAAACAACAAATGTGATCTACACTTGTTCAAAAAAATATATGTGATCTACAT
Organism: Sporobolus alterniflorus; assembly: GCA_008808055.3. Classification (NCBI taxonomy): domain Eukaryota; kingdom Viridiplantae; phylum Streptophyta; class Magnoliopsida; order Poales; family Poaceae; genus Sporobolus; species Sporobolus alterniflorus. Next base: position 1,134 of record VSTD030004234.1, read on the forward strand.
TTACTCATAGTAAAACAACCAACCCAATTTTCGATTCAGATACATGTAGATGCTTCTTTCTGCTTTTTTAAATATCAAAATCAGTTATGGGTTCACGAATTGCTCTGAATTTTTTTCATTTGATTAAGTAAAAAAACAGTTGTATATGCAGCTCATGCAGTTCTGCTGATGTCAGTTGCTGCAGCTGGGAGAAAGATGAGCATACGGCCCGTGTCAGGAACAAAAAAAAATGGTACCTTGATCTTGGACTGTGTCACGATAGCGTTGGCGGCCGGGTTCATCATAGACACCACCCACTCTTGCCAGCAATGAGAAGTTCCTGTGGCTCAAGAAGCACTTGGGCAAGGGGCTCGGCCTCCTCCTGAACCCAGTGTTGACATCAAAACAAACCCAAGTCAGATCGATAATCCAAGTAAATGAAAGGCAAAAATCACCTCGTAGCACAAACCCTTCGATTTATCGATTCATTCCATATAAGCTCCCCCTTACCTTGGATTCGATGACAACCATCTAGACAATCAGTGGAGGATGAGTGGTATGGATACAAGTATGTGAGGATTCTATAGGAGCCAGAGGAGGTCATTGTGTCGTTCTGCCTCTCAGAGTCAGCACCGGTGTTCGACGAACTGCCGTTGGACAGGATCTCGCGCCTCGACGCCGGGGACATTGCACCCATGCTGAACGTGGAGGAGAATGAGGGAGCGGGGCGCCTCCAGAGGCCTCAGCAGCGGAGGCGAGGCTGAGGGCGAGGGGGAATGGGTGGTCACCGGGAGCGTTACTGCCGGTACCCGTGTGCTCCCCGGTGCCAACGGAGGTGAAGGCGAAGGCGAAGAAGTGCTCGAGCAAGTCATCCTTGGAGCCGTTGGGAACCTACTAGTCCACCACAGTTGACGGCAATGCGGGAGAGGGTGGGGGGGGGGCACCAGACATGGTGATGAAGATGAAAAAGCATTGGAGAAAGGCTGAGGGTAACATCTCCTTTTATAGGGCCAGAGAGGCTGCGTGATGTGGGGTCGAATAGGGGGATCGTTGGACGGCAGTGGGCAATCTTCATTGCATTGGGTTTGAAAGACAAAGAGGAAATGGGGAGAAGGGGTGGCGATAGTGCGATGTGGCTGTTTTGGGAGATAAAGAGAGGCGGGGCGGGTCACTGGAGGAAGGTAGTGTGACAGCGGGCATCAGATGGCAGTTGGTGGCGGTGTCGAGTCATTGGTTCAGTTAGATGAGGAAGACCTGGTGTGAGGTGGGCCGAACAAGCCATTTGGGCTGGTGTACTGCCGTGGGAAGAAGAAAATCAATGGTCCAAATGTTGATCTTTGTTTAGATCATTTGGTGTAAGTATGAAGATGATGTGTCATCACAAGGATCCAGAAGAGATGAAGAGAGGCGGGGTGGATTAGTGGATGAAGGCGGCACAATGGCGGATGTCGGATGATAGGAGGCGGCGGGTCATTGGTTCAACTGAGTGAGGAAGACCTGGTGTGAGGTGTGCTGAGTGGGGACGAACGTGCCATTTGGGCCGACGTACTGCTACGGGAAGAAACTACCGAGAAGAAGAAAATCGATGGTCGAGATGTTGAACCTGGTTTAGATTGTATGATGTAAGTATGAAGATGACGTGGCTGCACTAGGATTTAGAGAATTCAGCCATGACTACACAAAGTGGGTTGCACTTATATAGTTATAGGGCATAACATGTCAGTTTGTTTTGAATTTGACTTGATTGTGTACCAAATTGTGATGTACTCATAATAATACTTTGTTGATGCAGAAAAAGGTCTAGACATTGGTGTTTTTGGAAGTGGAACATAGAGAACTAGTTGATAACCTCACGCGTTGTTGAGGGGATTATAAAAGAATAGAAGTGATGATGGCCTTTTTGTAAATACAGAAAAGCTGGAGGGCCTTTATGTAAAAAGGCAGTGTCGGTATTTTCTACACCGGCAAACTATGGGGTGGTCAAGATCATGCATTCTAGTTCTAAGGCGGTCTTACGAACTATGAAGCACATTATGATCTATCCTGGTTTAGACCCCTCATCAGAGGTAATAGACCTATGTCTAGTGGTTTGATATTGAAGATGAACAGATGTTATAAAGAGGTGAGCAGAAAGCTCGAGAAGTTTGCATGGTGAATGGGGAAAATAGATCTTGTACCCCCTGTATGAAGGGTAGAGGGCCTTTTATAGACCGCTCAGGGGTCCGCTAACTGTGATTCGGTTACTTTACAACCAGGGTTAAGTTACATGACTAGTGGGGCCCAAAAGCTAAAAAAGTCGGTTCATAGAGGTTGGACGGGGTATCCTGGGCGTTCTTCTTGGTTTTTGGTCACTGAGGTGGAGGGTGACCGGGACGGTTCTTGGTGCTACGGTGCTTGGTGATGCTTTACTTGGTTGCTAAGCCTTCCTACGTAGGGGCCGATGTCGACGGACTAGCCTGCTCCCTACACCGTCCTATGGCCTACAACAGTCAGAGGGGTGGATAGCACTGCCTCACAGGTGCCGTCCTGTCCCATCACTCAGTAGTGAGCGGGGGCCCCTTTCTAGGGGTACGAAGCCCCCGGGTCTGGATATTTAACATGGTGTTGACCGTATGGGTACCCTTGGTAGAGTAGCTATGTCAGCTGATGATGGGATGAGTTCCTACACTCGAGTACCTACTACCAGGCGTGTGTGGGGCCTGTGGCCATGTCCTATCATATCCGACAATAAATGCTGCCGCTTACGAAGACCCCGACACATGGTATGGTACTGAAAGCTCCTGGGTGGAGCGAGTGGATGCCTGGGTCCGTCCTGGGTCAGGGAGGGAGGCGGGTCGGGTAGACAGGTGGTGAAATCCTACCTACCCATGTCTATCATAATGAAGAAGAGATGTGGTGTGGATTGCTTCCGGGTTCCGTTCTTTTTAGGTTGGTGGTCCCTTCTCTTTAGCCAGGAGTGGTGGGGCCATATCCACTACGGGGTGTATGGTTCCCCAGCTATATGCTGCTGGAGGGAACTGGTCATATTCAAAATTTTGAGCTATAACTGGCGGCCTGCGGCACCCGAGGTACTAGACCCTAACAGGTAGGGATAAAGATCTAATTTGGATAAAGCACAGAGGTTAAATAAATGTAAAACTACAGGGGTTGATTCTGAGTTTAATTAAAATTTAGGGATTTTGGTGTAAGTCTGACATTTAACTAGTTTCAGGATTATTTTTCAATTGACAAAGGTCGTGAGCCTGACTCATGAAGCTATGGACCACTGGTCAGTCTTGGCCCACGGTCCACCGTGGACAAGCGGTGTGGTGGTGGCGCTGCTCGGTGGAGACGGGCGTGCGACCGCTTTGGGGCTCGGGTGCTCACCGCAGCTGCACAGGGAGAAGGAGGAGGTCGAGCAGTCCTCACAGATGACAAAAGATGACGATGGGCTATGAATTCAGGCCAATAGCAGTGGTGAATGACGGTGGCCTTGGATGCTCATCGAGATCGGGTTCTCGAGTAGGGATGCAAAAAAATGGGTACTCATTGGGTATTTGTGGGGCAACTCCCTAGTTTATTTTCTATACTACCAAAATGAGATGATGAGATATCTTAGTTCATTTGAAAGAGTTTTGGGCTGACCCATTGCCGCATAAAATGAAAAATGTGCATCCGTATTCTCTAGCGAGAAGGAGTGGAAATGGAAGCGGGGATCAGATGTGGTGGAGGGAGGCCATGTCTGGGTGGCTTTTATAGCACCCAAGCAACGTGGAGATGTGGAGGTGGTTTGGCGGTCAGCAGTGGTGGTCACTTCAATGTATCGGTTACGGAAGTGGAGGGGAGCCGAGAGGAGGGGTGAGTCGTTGCCAGAAGGGGAAGAGGAGGAGGCAAGTTCGTCTCGGCTGAAATGTTGCATGATGCAGTGGTGGTGGCCGGCCGGTAGGCGGCGGTGCCTGGTCTGGAGGTGAGAGAGGAGAGAAGTTGGGTCAGTTTGGCCAGTTGGGCCTCGGCTACCGGGTAAAAAGAAATGCTGGACTAAAAATGGAGAAAGGAATAGGAACTTGGATTACAAAATTTGAGCTACTAATTTGTAATTTGGAGATGATGTGTCATAGCTGCATGTCAAGAGAATTGTACTTAGTGGGTTACACATGGCAGATGATGTGTCATAGCTGCATGTAAAGAAAATTCCTCTTAGTGGGTTGTGCAAATATAGTTATAGAGGATGCATGAGACGGTTGTGGAAGAACACGAAGAAGCATTACGTCTTTATTTTCTCAGAACATGTGGGCAGTGGCAAAGAGCTTCATAACTGACAAGTACAACTAACATATGAGGAAGATATAAGAGAAGAGTCCTGATGCATTGGATTGGTTGGATGAGAATCATCCATACATATGGAGTAGAAGGAAATTCTCAGAGGAGTGCAAGGTAGACTACAACAACAACCTCTCTAAATGTTTTAATAGCTGAGTGTCAAAAACCAAAGACATGCATGTGACACCCCCATCTTAGAATGAGGCGGATTTGTCTCCAGGAGCATATCAAGGGATTCTTGTCAAAACAAGAATACACACGTACACACATACAAGCCAAATAAAATGCTTTGAAAGTTAAATTATTACACATTAAGTTTCAAGTTTGATACATCAATGTTTGGCGCGGAAATTAATGAAGATGGTGGAAGCAAACTCATCAAAAACTACCCGACCTCCAAGTGTGGGTTTGCAACGCTCGTTGAGAGAGGCGTCGACAATGGAACGCATGGGGGCTCCCCAATATATGTCACATCTCCCCTCAGTGCATCGCGGGAGCAAGGACTGGATGGAGATGGTGAGGCCACGAGGCTACCAACAGTGCCGGGGAAGATGAGCACAGCAGCGCCGTTGGCCATGGAACTCGGTACCGGGGTCAGCAGCTACACAATGGTCAAAATAAACTCCGAGGGAGTACTATACCATGGAGAGCGACAGGAGGAGAAGGAGCACGAAAGCAATGGGGAGGCGGCGGGCGATGGAGTTGCTGCCGTGATATTGTCAGGGTCTCGATGGGCTCTAACTCACAAGAACAGGGGAACACGATAGAAAATTCAGACAATAAGGAAAATGACAGGGTAAATAGGGGGAAATCACCTTGGATCCACTCATAGGAACTTAGCCGGGAAAGTACAGCTACGGTTACATCTAAGAACCCTAAGTTTGTTATATTTTTTCCCCACACTCGAGCACCTGCTCCTCCAGACATTATATGACAGTTACATTTAATTGTGGTAATAAAACAAGTTTAAGTATTACAGAGGTAACTCCTCAAAGGGCTGGTAGCCATCCATTGCCTCAAAACAGTGCCATTGTATCTTAGTCATTGATCTCCTCTTTCCCTCCTTCCTCACACCCACCTTGTCCTCTTCAGCAGGAGCCACTTCAGGTAGGGCGTGACAACAATTTGTATCAGAGCTCGTGATTCTTGACCGAAATCCAAGAAATTTTTTCTAGCAATTAGTTCTGGGCAAATCTTTTGTCCCAGGGTAAAATCTTGGCTATTGAATCAAGGTTCAGGTTGTACAGCTTGTCCGTGCGTAAAATCTCCTTGGCCGGATTCAGTAGCAGCACCCACCAGATCCACCCCTTCACATGCAAGTTCCACCAGATCTGAGGAATCATGGTCGCTCCCAACACTAAGGGTGACTCCATGGCGGAGGCATTGGTGCAGTTAGGGTTCTTCAACACAACCTCCAACAAACTTATTCTCAGCTGCAAAAAGTGGAGGAAGCAAGTAAGTTGTTTGGTGTGACACAAAAGCAAATGGATGAGAAACTAGATGGTATTTACATGCTCTTGACTCAGTGGAATTCTGGTAGTGAGTTGGGTAGTGCTCAATAACCTCAGAGGCCATTCACCACATCACCTACACCACCTCCACACCCTAATACCAATCCTGGTCTGACAATAGAATAATTAGCATTTCTGAAAAGGCAGGAAAGTTGCAGGAAAAAATAGTCTCCACCAAGAACCATTCTCATACCATCCTAAGCCAAACCATAAAGCATCTGGCTCTTCCCCACTCAAATTCTCTCACCTAGACCAACAACAAACCACTGAACCAGGATTTGTGTACACAAAACACTATCAACATACCACTATACCACCCAAACCCCACTCACCAACCCTTCAAAACATGCCCTTACCACACAACAACCCACCAGAACAACCAAGACACCACAACAATAGAGACCCCACAACCCAATTAAGCCTATCCATTTCTGGACCCAAAATTGATTTCCCTGCTTTTGCTGGTGAGGAACCATTCAACTAGCTCAGGCAGTGTGAAAAGTATTTTTCACCTACCAATGTCCCAATAGAATCTTGGGTACCTCTGGCCACACTACATTGCTCTAGACCTGTTCAGACTTGGTGGAGATCACTTAGGACTCCAACCAACTATGTGCATTGGGATCAATTTTGTAACATGGTATCTAACCATTTCTCTAGCCATAGCTCCCATAGTTCCTCGGAAACCTTCCACCATCTCAAACAATCCTCCTCAGTCACTTATTACTTTCTGAAATTCAAGGATATGATGGCCTTGATACAAATGGACTACCCAGACTTCACATAACCTTATTTCATTAGCATCTTCATTGCTGGCTTGTAAGAGGGCATAAAGCACTACCTCATTCCCCATAGCCCCCAGACCTTGTTTGAGACCTATTGGAAGGCAAAAGAGCTTGAGAAAGGCATCCTGATAAAGAAATCTCTCCTGTCCAATACTAATCCATACACCAAAAACAACACAACATACACACCACCCAAACCCTTTCCTAATCCACAACCAAACCCACAACCACCACTGAAGCCTACACCCATCAAGGCCGTAGAACCTGGCAAGTGTTGGGGGTGTCAAGAGCCTTGGACACTTGAACACAAGTTCACTTGCAAATTTTGTCGAGTTGTCAATGCTATGGCAGTAGATCTAGATAATTGGTTGGCAATGGAGCAGGTCATGGAGGAGGAAAACCATGTTCTATTATAGATGGAGGACCCTACACCTCCACAATTATTAATGATATCTAGTCATGTTGTCAATGGTACATTTTCTGTAGCAATCTTTTCCTTAATATTGTTCATTGGGGGCAAAAGAGGATTAGCACTTGTTGATAGTGGGAGCACTGACACATTTCTGGACTATACCTTTGCTAGAAAGTTAAACTGTAACATAGCGTCAACACATCCCAAAAGAGTTAAAGTGCCAAGAGGTGGTTACTTGGACACCAATGTTGTCATTAGTCCTACTTCTTATGTGATACAAGATGAAATCCTCCAGAATGATTTCAAACTGCTCCAGCTTAAAGGGTATGAGGTTATATTGGGATGTGACTGGATAAAGAGGCATAGTCCAATTGAGCTAGATTTGAGAGATGCACCCAAGACAATGGTCATTCACAAGGAAGGGCAGCAAAGGGTAGTGTTCCAAGATTTTAAAGCACCACCCAAGCAGTCACATATCACAACCATCAAACTCGAGAAATTTTGCAGAAATGATATTCTAGGTTATGTCGTTCAAATCAATGCCATCCAAGATGAGCAAAGTACTCAGTCAACTATACCACTCTCACAAGACATTTCTGATGTGCTACTAGAATTTGAGGATGTATTTTCACCCAAGACAACAGTGCTACCCCAAAGAAACTGTCATCATCAGATTCCTCTGGCTGAGGGCAGCAAGCCACCCATTGTCAAACCTTATAGCATACCACATAAGCAGGATGATGAGTTGGAGACATTAATCAAAGATATGTTGTGATACTCTACAATTAGACCTAGCAACAACCCTTATGCATCTCCAGCAATATTGGTTAGGAAAAAAGATGGCTCATGGAGAATGTGCATAGATTATAGGGAGCTTAACTCACAAACCATGAAAGATAAATTTTCTATACCAGTTATTGATGATCTTCTAGATGAGCTATTTGGAACAATTATATTCACTAAATTGGATTTGAAAGGTGGCTACCACCAGATCAGAATGAAAGAATCTGATATTCACAAAATAGCTTTCAAGACTTATCTTGGACATTATGAATTCCTGGTCATGCCCTTTGGCCAAACCAATGCCCCATCAACATTTCATGCTCTAATGATTCAAATCTTCTCTATTAGTTGAATTCAAATAGTTTCTATGGAATAAAAATATAAAAAATATTTATTTCATTTATGATTTAATGAATAATTGTTAAGTATTATTAATCAAGATTAATTCATAACTAATTATCTAGATGTCCAAAATTAATGAAACTTTGCCCAAAATTATATCTTTATAGTACCATTTTGGCAAAAATAGTTTCCTACCTCTTCATGATCATTTACCCTGCTAGTTACTTGATCATTCCCTTTTTGGATAATTTGACTCTAGCAATTAAAGTAATTAGAGTTAAATCCTCACATCATGACATGATGCCTTGCTAATGACCCCCAACCCTAAGTAAGCTACTCAAGGCATGTCATTTGTTGATCTTGAGCCATTTACTTTCCGACCCCGCTTCCACCTATTAAATACTTAATTCATAGGAGTTAATGAAGGAAATTCTTCAGGCAAAAGTAATTAACTTTCTAATTGCCTTTAAAATCTATGAGCCATGTTGGTTAACTACCTTGTCTTATATTCATCGTACATTCATTAACTCTTGCATTGCATTCCATTTAGGACCTGACGTCCCCTATGAGTAGGAGGAGCTGAGGCAGGAGCCAATTGGGGAACCACAGTCGTGAAGCAGCGAGGAAGCTAACCCTTTTCTCGAGCAAGGCAAGCGCCGAAGCATACCTTTCCCCTTTATAACTATCTTTGTTATGTACTTGACCTATGCATTTATATATAGGAGTTCATTGAAACCTAGTTTGCATTATGTTTCCTTCCACATCACCCTTGTTCCTACTGTAGTAGTAATATGATAGAACTGCTATGCTTAGTAAACATGATGATTGTAGAAGATGAGTGGCTGGAATCGCTCACATTAGGACCCCTTCTCATGATGGTGGTTCTATGATTGGATTTATTTTATTGAACATAAAGTTGCTTGAATCTAAAACCGGGCGGAGCAACTAGGGGAAAGTGGAGAATACCGGATGGGATGGGTGGAGAGTGGTGTGTTTTCAAGTTTAGAGCTCTAAATTTTGTAGCCCCCGCCTGAGTCAATTAAGGACCGTGTCGATTAATTATGTACTGATGCATGTGAGATTTATGAGGTCCTGTAAACTTAGTAGCGTTGATGGTCGTTGAGTCAGACGCTATCCCACCATACCTACAGTGATGTAAAC
>VSTD030004235.1:0-10404 GCA_008808055.3 Sporobolus alterniflorus
CAAAAATATTGTGGACCATTCATTTTAGCTAGATCAATGAACTATTACATCTTTTGAGGTAATACATCACCATTAATTATTCTGTTCTGGAAAGTAGTGCATGATTATAAATAGAGTTTCTCCAACGTTGTTAGGATTTTACCTGAAACAAAATTGTTTTCCTTTTTGGAATTTTGGCGTGAACGTAATGTTTGAAAAGTTGGGATGAATGCGATACATATTTTAGCATGTGTGTGTACGTGTTACGATTTTTGCATGAACATGAGACGTTGTTTTAGCTATGATTTTGACAGGAACATGATTTCTTTACGTACCTTGGACGTCCTTCATTTTTAAACTATTGTGGTTGTTAACTTTTTGAGTTTCGTTTGATTATTCATCTTATTTAAAATATTAATTCAAATATATAAAATTATAAGTCATATTTCAATTTTCTTTAGTGATAAAATAAATCATAACAGAATATATGATAAATTTAATTTTTTTTAATAAAATGAATAGTCAAACATAACTAAAAAAATCAACGGCAATGATAATTTAAGAATAGAGATATTTAGCCTTTCCCCTCTGTAAAAATCAAGGTCTGCGATTAACTTTGAAGTCTTACATCTTGGGGGAATAGTGGAATAGATAGGTGTGCCGCATGGATACCACTGTTATTGAATCGTCAAAGTCGCCGTACATAACGATCTGGAAAACTCGTGGTCCATTGCGGTAACGTGATCTACGTAAGGATTTAATTTGCAGTGCAGTGGTAGGAAACTTTGATTATTAGCCTATATCCATATGTGTCTGCCGTAGAATGGTTCCAAGCCTCTTGTTTGCACGTCTCTCCCGTATTCTCTGTCAAGCTAGCGTCCACTTGTTGGCATGTGTGCCTATGCAAGACTTGACCGTGCGTCGTGACTCTGCACGTTCGTTCATCGTCGACCAGGAGCTTGCAACAATGAGGCAATAGTGACTATTGAGCCTTCATGGAAGCTTGGTATAGAGAGAGAAGGCGAGGAGGCATGGAGAGATAGATATGACAGACGAGCATTGCATGGCAAGTAGCTGGTCAGACCTCCAGGTGGCATGCCACGTAGAAAATGTCGTTTATGTGTCATAAATAGATATTTGGACCTGGATGGCACCGTGTGGCAAGTTTAAGGGTCCCCTTTTGCAGTATGCATGTTCATGGAGCTGGGTGACACCACGGAACAAGTTTAAGCATGTGTTTGTGCAATTTGCAAGTTTATGGACCTAGATGAGACTAGGGGGCAAGGTTAAGGACCGCCGATGTATTTCACTCAATTTCAAATAAGGCATCTCTGTTTATCTGAACGAAACGGCTATTCCTAATTTGAATAGAGAAGAGCAAGCGACTTCATTATGAAACTAGTGTCCCTCACCATGAGTTAGGAGAGCAGATCTTTCCAGGTTAATATACAAAGTGCCACCACAAGAAACACGATCTTTCCCAACAGTTTGTGCATAAGTGTCCAATAGTATTTTTAGTATATATTTCTTTAAGTATATTGTATAACTGTGTGTGATGACTTTGGGTTTTTTTTTAGCCATGGGTGGGATGACTTTGTTGGAAATGACATTGTGGGGAAAGTAGCTATATTTACAAAAATAATTTAGCTAGCCTCTTGGAGATGCTCTTATACTAGTTAAAGTTACAATTGTGTTCTTACCGGCTATTTTGATCTTCAATTATGATTATACCCTTGTTTTTCTAGAACAAACTACCCGTTCTCACCTAACCTAACCTAACCTAACCTAACATGTACCCCAATGGCGGCGATGCTCTGAGCGGTAGAAGCAAGGGGAGCGAGCTAGGTATGAAAATGGGGTGCGGATCCTCGGGCTGGCAGGGCTCCAGCCTCCAGGTGGGGTGCAAGGAGTCCATAACATGTGCGGAACAAGATTGAGCCTTAACTGCTTTTAACGGAATAGGGGTAAACACAACCTTGTTACTACAAGGGCATACTTGTCTTTTTACGGTTAAGTGGTTTTAACAGAACAGGGGTAAACTGAAGCTTCAGATATATATAGTGAGGGTAAAATAAAAAAGTTTTAAAATAAGGGTAAAATCACACAATTGATGTCCAAAGTGAGGGTAAAAATACAAATGTCCCTTTGCTAAAATAATGAAGAGTAACAATTGACGGTCAGCCACATTGAGGACAAATGATCTATATATCCTGTAGTGGGTGTAGTACATTTGTTATTTTTTTAAAAAAAACATAATCATGCTTGGAATATATTTGTAAAACTTCCTACTTGCCCGGCCTGTAATTAGCTGCTATTTAGCCATACTTCACATTAATTGCTCTGTAATTACATACATTTGTCGCCGATACTGCAATTTATGCATTGTGACAGACATTAAGCAAAAAAAACTCAATCAGTATCGTGTCTTTATTTTCTGAAGGAAGGAGATTTCGCTTCGGGACCATCGGGGAGCAGCAGGTTATCATCGTCATGACGGGCCTAGGCATGGTACATGCATATCAAGCATTAGCGCATTCAGTTATCGAAGGCTCTCTTCTGTTCGCCAATTGTTGTGCAGGATTAGTTCAAATTACTTATCCTAACGGCAATATTTGATGAATGGAGGTGTTCAAATTACTGATATCCTAACGGCAACATTTGATGAATAGAGGGAGTACATATTGCTGATTATCTGCCGCCTCTGATGCTGCTGTGCTGAACTGTTTGCTGTAGCTGAACTCTGGGGTAACCACTCAGCTCCTCCTGACGCTCTTCAACGTCAAGGGCATCGTGCACTTTGGCATCGCCGGGAACGCCGACCCGGACCGCGAGATTGGTGATGTCGTCGTGCCAATGTACTGGGCGCACACTGGCCTCTGGAACTGGCAGGTAATATAATATGAGCTACTAAAAGAATCCTCACAAAATTCTGATTCATCGATCCATGGCTTCTCTGATGTAACTAGTTTTTTTTTTGACAGCGCTATGGCGATGGACCGGAGGACGAGCTCTCCTTGGAGGCCAACGGAGACTACACGAGGAGATACGGCAACCTCAACTTCTCAGACTACAGCGTGGGCAAGAACTCGGCCGGCAACCTGCTGAACAGCGTGTGGTACCAGCCGGAGGAGGTGTTCCCGGTGACCGGCACGCCGGAGCAGCGCGACCACGCGCTGTGGGTCCCGGTCGACGGCCGATACTACGACCTCGTCGGCAAGCTGGAAGGGCTGGAGCTGCAGGGCTGCGTCAACGGCACGACGAAGTGCCTGCCGCGGCGGCCGGTGGTGGCGAGGGTGGAGCGCGGGTGCAGCGCCAGCGTGTTCGTCGACAACGCGGCGTACCGGGAGTTCCTGAGGTCAAGGTTCGGCGTCACCGCCATCGACATGGAGACGGCCGCCGTCGCGCTGGTGGCGCTGCAGCAGGGGACCCCGTTCGTCGCCGTGAGGTCACTCTCCGACCTCGCCGGCGGTGGCTCCGGGGAGTCTAACGAGGCCGGCGTGTTCGCGCCGCTCGCGGCACAGAACGCGGCGTCGGTGGTCGTGGAATTCATATCCTTGTTGACCACTTAATAACAGCAGTGTGCAGTGCCGTCCCTGCTCCCTATGTTGAATGCGTTGCTCTGTACGTTTAAAGTATCTATGTAAAACCATGTTTATCCCGAAATGTTAGGAATTGTCCACAACCGTGTTGACTTCCAAATTTATTGGAATTTAAGCTAAAATGGTGTTATGAAGATTTAAGCCTACAAATTTAGAGCAAATTCTAAAATATACGCTTTTCTTATTTGCCATTTATTTTTCATCTCCCTCTATGTCATTTTTTGTTTCAAACATGATAATAAAATGCAGCAAGTTCAATTATTCTCTATTGGTCGTCAAACGATAAGAAGTTCCTTAGATGTTCCAACGGTCACCTAGCTCCTGAGGCGACTCAGGTGGCGACGAGTCAAGAAAATCAAACTTCCCCCCTTTTTCCACCGATTTCCCGCCCGCCTCCACCAAATCTCTTGCCCTTCTTGCACCCCGAAGTTCTTTCCCAGCCAGATCTAAGAAGCAAGTTTCTCGGCGGTCCCCGCAGGCCTGCACCGCGTTGACAAGAAGCGAAAAGGTGTTTGCTCATGAAGATTCCCAAGGTGGTGCCCCATCCTTCGATGTCCAGCTGAGCTCTCTTCGTGGAAGGAGTTCCTCCCCTCACCGCCATCGGGATGGTGTGTTCACGGCCTGGAGTGATGCGAAGATGGGGGGCAGTCCCATGCCAGTCCGGGGGATGCCCTCTGATGCTGCCTCATGCCTGCCATTGGCCAGTCCGGGGGACCGGCCGCTGCAAGAAAAGATCCAGCCGGCTTCACCGCCGACGATTGGAGCCGGCCGCCACAAGGTGCGATTCCAGACCCATGTCTCCACAATGTTCTTCATTGCTGGGTTGCCGCCATCTGCTCTGGGCCGTTCTGGCATTAGGTTTTGGCCCACATCCATCTCTTCTTCGAGCCACCCAGTTTCCATTTTAAAACCTCATGTTCCTGGGGTTGGAAGGCCCTCCCTGGTGGGTTTGGATAGCGTATCTTCACCCAGATCCTCCCAGCTGAATTGCAGCAACATTGGGAACAGTGACCTTGATAGGTCACCAGACAGCCATGGCAGCTTGTCAAGAGAAAGAAATGGTGGCGTAGAGGTGTGAGACGGCCATTGAAAGCTCAACCACGGTCACCTCAGCATGGGAAATTGTTCTTTATGGAGAAATTGAGTGGCATATGTTTCAATTGCTTCACCCACAACCACGGAAGAGAAACTGCAGAGAACCTACTAAATGCTGGAAGTGCAAAAGGAACGGGCACACCTCTGCTTTTTGCCTGCTTCTGAAGACTGAGAAGAAGCAGATCCTCCTTCCCCACACTCACCACCAACAACATTGCTCTCCTCACCCCACCACAACAAAGAATGTTCCCCCCTTGTCCATGGAGCGTCGTCAGTCTGTGGGTAGTGCTTCTGCAGGCTCCTTGTTTCCTCGTAGGCCTTTGGAGTAGTAGGAGTGGGACCGAGCAACCTGGGGAACTGCAGTGAACTTCCCTGGTAATCCAAGGTTTTGCTAAGCTGCGCTTTCAAAATGGTTGCCACTTCAGAGGAGATGGACCAAAGAGAGAAGCTGCTTTCTGCCTGAGCTATCATCATCATTGAAGATGGCGCCTTGGGTGTTCGGTCCCGAGAGGAAGTCAAGGATATCATTCAGCACCATCTGGGCATCAGTAAGCACAATTTTTATGTCTAATGGCCCAGTGGACCTAGGCCTTCATCCTTGGGATATTGGCAGACATGGGGTTTGAAGGATAATGCCCTACAATGTGAAGATAAGCTTGGAAGGTTTACCTCAACATGCCTGGTTCAAAGATGTTGCTGATAAGGTGCATGGGGATGAAGCTCTGATCCATCATGTTGATGAAGAAACTGCTCTAAGAAGTGACCAAAGGGCCTTTGTTTGTTGGGCATTGAGTGAAGATCCATAAAAAAATCCATAGATGGTGTTCCTTTCTCTCCTCAAGCATGAGACTGGGTTTAGAGGAAGAGCTCAAGTGCATCTGGTGAAGCCTAGAGAGTCACAAAATGTGCATGTTTTTAAGGTTATGATCCACATAGATGTTATGGAAGATTTGATGTTCTATCATTTTCCAAGAGATGAATTGCTAGCTCATGGAAAATTCCCAAGGAGGGAATTTAGGTGGCAGTTTGGGAAAGCTGATGGTGAGCTTAACGAAGAGGAGCCAATTTCCACGCCTCCCACAAGGCACTGTGATCAGGGTGCTCGCAATCCCCACAGGCATCCTAGAGATGACGAAGATGACTATGACAAGAGCCAGAGAAGGCAAAGACCCCGAGGCTTCCTGAGCAGATTCTCGAGATGAATGGATGGTAGAGGAAGAAGTATAGACATACAAATGGAAACCAACAGAGGGTGGTACAGAGGAGAATCCTCTCAGATCAAGAATCATGCTTTAAGGGAAGACTCACCCCCCCCCCTTTCAGAGTCAGAGATTCTCCTGAGGATAGAAGAGCCCTCAGGGCTCTTTGGCATGCCAAAGGAAAAAAAAACCTACAAGTGGCCATGGTCAGGACAGCTTGGAGGGCTCAGTCCTTTACTGTGTTAGTGAAAGGCCCAATGATGCAATCAATATCATCCCCTCTGAGCTCCCAAAGGAAAATATAGCCATTCGAAGCCAGGAAGTCATGCAGCACACAGCTGAGCTGCAGCCCTATCACTCTGATGCCATCCTGATCAAGCCTCAAGATCACATTCTGAGAAAATGCATTGATGAACTGAACCAGGCTAATCAGCACCAAAAGATAACAGATCTGGCCTCTGATAGCCTCTGCCTAGAGTTGCCCACAAATCTTAGTGACAACTCAGGAGTCAGACCTATTGAACATGGGTGGACGGCTGAAATAGTCTTTGAGAGTTGTAAGTGCTCAATTCCAAACAATGAAGGACAACAAGTGGCTCAACCTGAAGCTCAGGAGCAGCCTCCTCAACAAGTGAATCTCATGACCCAGGGAGGCAGTCAGCAACAAAACACACCTCAAGAGCAAGCTCCTCAACAGGAAAACTCTCTAGTTCAGGGGGACAGTTAGCACCAAGGTACTGATCAGATTATTCAACAGGAACACATTCTGGCCTAGAGAGGTAGTCACCATCAAAGCACACCCCAAGAATAGGCTATTCAGCAGGATAGCATCAGGACCCTGGGAGGCAGTCACCAACTGAGCACCCCTCAATTTGCTCAGCCCACATCTCAGATCAGCCCCACCCAGATAGACCAAGCGATACAACAGTAAGGACAAAACTTGTAGGAAATGCTTAGGCTGTTCAAGCAATCTATTTCTTCACCTCTCTCAGGCTTTGTCCTACATGCTCCTAAGAACAAGACCTCTGAAGTAGGGAGTAAACAGCCAGCTGATCCTTTATCTCAGGATGGACAGGTGCCAAGAAGAAGCCCCAAACTGAAAAAGTTGGTGAAGAAGAAGCCCCAGAGTGAAGGAAAAAACATGTGTAGGTTGGCACAGGACTTGGTGGCCAAGAAGTGTGGTGTCCTGAAAGATGATGACACCCTGGATGCATTGACCCTGTAGCAATACCTAGATATTTACAATCAACCCCTTGATGATCAGTCCATGGAAGCTATCCTGAAGCATACTAAGGTTGATGTTGACAAGACCAAGAAGAAGAACAAGTAGTAGAAGAAAGAAAAGTAGGAAAGGAAGGCAATGGAGGCAAATAAAAATGAGAAAGGCAAGAAGTCCAAGGCTGGCAGCCTGAAGGTGGCACCATGTGGTGTCATGGCTTAGTGTGGTCAGTGTACCACTGAGTAGTGTCTTTTGTTCTTATGGTAGCTTTTGTATGGTTGCTTATTTTGGTCCTTAGGAAGGAGGCCCCAAGGAGGAGGATCAGATGTGAAGACTGCAAGTGTCTGAGGTTGTGTGTGTTTGTGGCCTTGGCCCCTTTATTATTGTTATTGTGCTGGACCTATGTACTTTGTGCTTTAGTATTGCAGTACCCCTATCTGTCTGAGGTGCTCTGTTATGATGGACTTATGTGCTTTGTTCTATCTGTGCCACTCAAAGATGTTTGTTGTTGCTATGGATAATACACATCACAACTATAAAGTTCTCTCCTGGAATGTGAGAGGTATGAACAATCCAGCCAGACAGGAAGACCTTAGACAAATCACTGCCCAGTTCAGCCCTGACGTTGTCTTCATTTAGGAGACCAAAATGGCATTGATCAGTTCAGCTGTCATCAGAAGATCTCTTGGTTCAGCTTATGATAATAACTTCTTTTTCCTTCCTATTGATGGAACCAGGGGAGGCATTTTGGTAGCTGCAAAAGATTCCTACATCTAGTTACAGAACTCAGTGCTTACAAGCCATTCCTTATCAGTCACTTTAGTCAATGCCAGACTTAACTCAAGTTGGTGGTTCACAAGGGTGTATGGACCCCAAGGTGACCTCGAGAAGAAAATGTTTATTGGGGAGCTGGAGCAGTACCCCCCCCCCCCCCTAAATGGCTAATCATAGGAGATTTTAACCTCATTTATAAGGATGAAGACAAGAGCAATGGAAGGTTAAACAAAAATCTAATGCTGAGATTCAGGAGGGCCATTAACTTCCTAGGCATCAAAGAAATTCAGCTAGTTGGTAGGAAATTCACCTGGTCTAGCTCTCAGGCTGTCCCAACTATGACAAATATTAACAGAGCCTTTTGCACACCTGATTGGGAAAGTATTTTCCAGCAGCCTATTCTCTAACCTTTGTCATCTTCTGTGTCTGATCACTACCCCCTCCTCCTGTCACCCTTGCACACTCCACCAACCAAACCCATTTTTCGTTTTGGGTCCTTGTGGCCCCTTATGCAGGGTTTTCAGGACTGTGTCAGAGAAGCTTGGGAGAGAATGGTACCTGAAAATCAAAATTCTCTTTCAATACTGCATACCAAGCTTAGCATAACAGCCAAAGCTTTGTAAAAAATGGTCCAAAACCCTTGTTCCACAAGGCAAGATTGCAATGGTTATGTGTAGAGAAGTTATGGCTCGGCTGGAGAAAGCACAAGAAAGTATAATTCTTTCCCAGGGTGAATAAAAGTTGATCAAAGACCTCAAGCTAAGGATCCTTGGCCTTGTAGCCATTGATAAATGCAGGGCCAGGCAAAAATAAAGGGTTACATGGCTTAGAAGAGGAGATGCAAACACACAAAAAAATTCATTTGGTGGCCAACAATAGAAGGAAGAAAAATTTCATACACTCCCTACAATCTAGCAGTGGGTCTGCATTCACCCAAGCTGAGAAACACCTGGTAATTTATAATCATTTCCGAGAACACATTGCCACTTATGCACCAAAGAGATGTACCCTCAGATTTCCACTTTTCAGTTAAATTAAGGTGATTTATCATGCAACGGAATATACGTCCTCACAAAAATAAAAGAGTAGCCCACTATTATAGGCTACACGTAGTCGGTGGCAAAACACACTCGCAAACCTGTTCTAATGAATTAACGCGAGTCAGAGTACCTGCAAAAGATGGATCACAATAGTCAGCAACTTTCCCCTCGGGCTAGTACCGAAGTACCCCACTCAAGCCTATACCAAGCATAAACAAGAAAATAAGGCATAAACAATAAAATAAACACTCGCATCCCTAATAGTTATACTAAAATTTACCAACAACAAAATAAGCTTCATAAACAATAAAATAATTCGAAGCTATTATAATTCTTATGTGGGCAGAACACGTTTCTCACCGTAAAAATATTGTTGGTCATTTTTAAGGTTCATTAGCGCGCACTTAACTTCAACACGACTCTGATACCAGATATAACACCCCCAACGTAGAATGACGGGTGTCATACAGGATCACATCGAAGGATTCTCGGTGAAGCAAGAATTCACAAGTACACACATACAAACCATGAATTAAGTGTTCTGAATATAAAAATATTACATTGAGTTCAAATTTAACATAGAGTTTTGCAGCGGAATAATAAACGTAGGTGCGGAAGCGATATACTCGATGATACACAGGCGAGACCTTGTCCTAAGGTGTCACCCTCAGCAGCAGTCAACGCCTATGGCGCCTCCTAGTATGGGTCCCAGCCATCCTACGTCTAGACCTCCCACTGGTAGCCATCCTCGACGTCACCGGAAGGGAGAGAAGAGCTACCTACATAGATAAAAATAACAAGGCAAAGCCTGAGCAACTAACGCTCAGTAAGACTGACCCATCAGCATGATCATAAATAGCTGACTCCTAGACATACAAGGCAGTAAGGGTTTGACGGGGTAAAACCAGTGACTAGTGGTTGATCCTTACTTTCATTATTTTAGCCATTTTAATGAAGCCAGATATTAGGTGCACCTATAAGCTATAACATGCACAAGCACACAGAACATCGATAAAGCAGTTGATGCCATAAATAAAGTAATACAGTAATAATCATGATAACATAACCATATCCAACATCATCTAATCCATGCCATTAGTACAATAAAACATACTATGAGATGACTACAATGGCAAGCGGTCACTCATATCCGAGAGTGTCATGGCGATTCGAATCAGTGTACACTCTGCAAGGGAAGAACCTCACCAACATGTCATACACGTGGCCCCACAGGTCTCACGTACGACAACCGTCCGTGAAGTCCCTACTAAGTCAAAATCGGGGCTCTGCTCCTGTGATGAAGTCTTGGCTCCCAGTGATGGTTCAACCCGGCCGTTATCCCGGTGCCTCATTCTCCCTGTACTAAACCACCTCAAAGCAGGGCGGGAATGGTTCAACAAAGTAGTTACTAGGCTAATAGGTTTACTAGGCCCCATAAATCTGACATGCGGTTAGTACAAATCAAAGCTTATCCATCAGGGCCAAAACAACACAATCAT
>VSTD030004236.1:0-10404 GCA_008808055.3 Sporobolus alterniflorus
CTTTTTTAGATAGGTAGCCCCCTCTCTAGTCAAGAGTGGTGGGGTCGTCCCTGGTACAGAGTGTATGGTTCCCCAGCCATCTTATCGTTTGAGGGATCGGTCGTATCCAGGTTATTGTGCCATAGCCGGTGACCCGTGGTACCTGGAGTACAAGACCCTGACAGTAGCCCTCAAGCCTTCCATCGAACGAGTGGCCGGAGCCGGTCACTTATTGGATGGTAGAATAGGTACTCATATGATACTGTGGGGACCGCCGCAGGATTTGGAAATATGATTACAGGGCCTAAGGCCTCCATGATCAAGTTTTGGAATCCCGCGGTGGTGTCCACTAAGTAGTCTCCGAGGCTTCGCTTGGCAGGAGAGCCCAGTTGGAGGCTAAGTCTCATGTGTATTGTATAGGTTTACGCTGACGACTTAATGAAGCCGCACAGTTTCATCCGGGTTGTCAGTGTGACACACCTAGTGTCACTGTAGCAACTAAATTGTTTAAACAGTAACTCACTATGAAATTTGGAAGATTCAATGAAATCCTAGTATGGTTTAGTTTGAATTTCAAATTCAAACTCATTTCCTTTATTTCAAACTAAGCCTTCTCACACTTGTATTGGAACTCCAATTTCTTGCATACAAGTGTGCCCAACTAAATTCACTTTTGTGAAGATCAAGTGAAGATAGAATTTTAGTGAATTTACCAGATTTTTCCCACAAGGTTTGAACCACTTTAAAATTCATAAAAGATTCAAATTTGAATATGTCCAAAGGTTTATAACAACAAGTATGTTGGAAATTTGAAGTAGATCCAATTGAGAAAGTTCTTCACTATGTTCAAATCTAGCCTCATGCAAAGTTTGGATATTTTTGGAACAAGAGAAGGCCACTAGTTTGCATTTCAAAATTCAAAGGAGTTTGAAATTTATTTGGAAACGTTTAAAATGGACCGGGCCCACTTGTTAGCTAGATTGTGCCTTAAGACCTTCACCCGACGCCGTTATTGACCATGCCCATCCTGGCCTCATCTCCGCCGAACCACCGACCGCCTCGCTGCCCTTGCCGACAGGCTGCCGCCCCCACATGGGTCAGCCCTTATCGCTTCGCGCATGCGCCCGTGGAGAAGCCTCTTCCACTTTCTCCTCCTCATGCTCGCTCTCGCACTCTGCTTCCGCTTCCGCCTTGCTTCTTGCCACCAACAACTCTGATCACCACTCACCCGGCTCCGTTCTCCCCCACCTGTCGTCTTGTTCGTCGTTGCCACCACCGTCCTGACCTAGCTGTCGCTGTCGAAGCCAGCCAACCAAACTATCATCCTTCCCTAGTCTTGTAGCAACTGCTCTCAAGCCGAACCACTATGCCATTGGGTTCTTCTTCCGTGAGCTAGCCACCATCAACCGCCGCCTCCGGTTGTTCCCCAGCCCCGTAGACCCATCCATGAGAACTGCATAGTCCCATAGCACCTCGCTGGTCGTTCAAGCTTCCACCTCCGTCGCTTCTCCGGCTCCTCACCATTGTTCCCCAACGACCAAGCCGCGCCGCCATGGAAACACCCCCTCTGATGGGCCTCCCCTCCCCGTTTCACCTCAATCGAGTTCCCCAACCACCGTAGCAGCTTTAGGACCGATCCCCCGCCACCCTATGCCGTCGGCTCACCAGGAATCCGATCGAAGCCGCCGCCTGTGCCATGGGGGATTCCTTTCCCCTGTTTCGCCATGGGCTGGCAGCCCAACTTGGCTGGGCCGGTTTTGTGTGGGACGGCGAGATAGAGCCCCGTGCAACAGTGCACCTTTTCTTTTTGTATTCAGTTTATTCAATTCAAATTTCAAATTTGTTTTGAACTTCTGAAATTCATAGGAACTTCATCATGTTTGATAAATTTATAAATTCAATTCTATAATTTGAATTCAAACATAATCTCTGAAATAAAATTTTAAAATAATTATATCTATTAATTAATTAGATATTTAATTGTTAATCTTCAATAATTAGTTATTAATTCATAATTAATTATCTATAGCTCCAAAATTCATGAAAATTTCACCAAAATTAGCTCTAACCTATTCAATATTAGAAAACTTGGTAGAACCACCTGTTCTTGAGTTATGACCATAGAAATTCCATTTTTTGCATTGTTTAGGAGTAACCTTATGTAATTAAGATTTCTTTTAAAGAACTTAACAAGGTTTCTCCATGAACACTTAGTGCTGATCCTAAAGCTTAAGATCACCTCATGGTTGGTCATGAGTAGTGTTAGGCAGAACCAAACCCCCTTAAGTTATGTTCTTAAGTGTAGTTGTTAATTGGAGTTAATGAAGGAAATGAAAACATTAAGTCTTTAATAACCTTTAAAGCATGTGAGTCGTGTCACTCTTACCTTACTTCTCTTTGTCATTTTTCATTGACTTCATGCATCATAGCGCATAGGTTCTGACCCTGTTGGATTAGAGAGCACACCAAGCTTCACTGAAGCTAACTTTTCTCTCTCTCAACCAAGGCGAGCACCATGCATACTCCTTGTATAGAATTTCGCTTTACAATACTTACTTTTATATTCTTGCTTGTGCACTTAAGTATAGGAATTTAATGAAACCATAGTTGCACTAAGAACACCCTTACTAATCCACTTTGTTGATCCCTATAAAAGAAAGATAATGATAGTATGCTATGCTTAGTTGAGTAGACTAACGATAGAAGCTGAGTGGTTGATAGCCGCTTGTGATACGACCCCCCTACTTTGGAGGTTCTATGTGGTTTAAGTGAATTTATGGAGGTGTTGGCAGAATTTGAGACCGGGTGGGGCAATTAGGGGAAAGTGGAGAATACTAGATGGGAAAGGTTGAGAGTGGCCTGAATCGTAAATTCAGAGCTTCAAGGTGGTAGCCCTCGCCTTAGTTGATTAAGGACCGATGATGAGAGGTTGGTTCCCGATCTTCTGAGAGGTAGAGGTAGGTCAATTGGTGGAGATTTTGATGTTGGTGGAGAAAGCTTCGAACAGACGATCGTAACCTTGCAATTACTACACCACGGCTCCATTGGTTACCAACACGTGCACACACAAGTTGGCCTCACCAAGAAGGCTTATCCTTGCAAGTGCAACTGAGAACGCAAGCAAGAACAAGAAAGAATGTAACTAAACTTGCAGATGAATGTATAGTTCATGAATGTGGGGTTTTACAAACCATCGAGCGGTGAAACTAATATTAACAGATTAATCTAAGAAAAACCAAACTAATCTCGATAGCGGCTACTGAATATATAAGCTAGGGGTCATGATCAAACCCTAGGACGCGTCTCTAGCAGACTCTAACTCGATACACGGGCCATCAGCCCAAAATAGGTGGCACAGCACCAGGAAGGATATGGAAATCTATCTTGTTTCAACGATTGCTGCCAACTCTGATTTTAGTTGACCATGGGACTAGTGTCATTGGAAAGGTTATCTCCTTGGAAAGGTTATCTTCTTATCTTTCTATGCATATGTAGATCACCCATATCGGAGGTCAGACGCATCCTGTACGTCAATTTGAAGGCATGGTGGTCCTAAACTCTGAGTTGGACTCGAAGTCAGACTCCTAGACTCAAAATTGGCTTGGACCTCCACCTTGTTGTGCGTGTTTCCTTGGCTCTCCACCACCATATGGATGTCCCACATGTCCTCCATGATCCACTCCTTGATTCCTAATAACAATTAAATCATTAGGTAGCAATCTATTCTCAAGATCATTAGCAGACGAAAATAAGAACGAGTTTACCTGACGACATAGTTGTTGTGGTCGTGATCTTGTAATTGGTCCCTACACCTCAATAGAAGGAGTGGTTGTATCCGACGTAGTGATGTCCTCATCACCTGAGGTTAGCAAAGGTTTCTTCCAAGTCGGCGATGAGACTACTATTGTGCCGGGTTTTTACGATGTTGTCATGATGTAGACCTCCATGTTGCATCCAATTTGCCCTTTGAAACAAGACAACATACACCGTTGGTAGGTTGCCCCCACGTTCTTTAGTGCGAATGGCATCTTCATGTAGCAAAAGCATCCGAAGGGAGTGATGAACGTGATGGCAGACTAGTCTGCCTTGGCATGTGGTATCTAGTGGTAGCCCGAGTAAGTGTCCAGAAAACTCAAGAATTCATGGGAGAGGGAAAGGATCATTCAGGCATGACTTGTTCATAGCTTGTGTAATACACACATCTGCCACTTCTCATTCATTTTTGGCACAAGAACTGGATTGGCTATCTAGTCTGGGTGCTGAACTTCCTTAATGAAGCCAGCGGCCAAGATTTTGGATAGCTCTTCGCCCATGGCTTGGTGCTTTTCCTGGTTAAAGCGCGCGCAAGCCTTGCTTGATCGGCCTTAAACCGGGTTTTATGTTTGAGGGTGTGCTCGGTGACTTCCTAGGAGACGCCTGGCATAGCCGGGCTGAGCGACATTGTAGGTAACCAGAGGCTAAGTTCCCTTAGCTCAGCCGCAACGACCACGATGGCAGCCAGCTCAATGATGTCTTACTCACAGTTTAGCACTCGATGCATCTTGGTCTCCACGGTGATGACCCCGACGGGTCTAGGTATCTTGAGTTTGAGGTAGGTGTAGCTGGGGATGGTTGTGAACCTGATGTAACATGGCCACCCCAGGATGATGTGGCAAGGCCCGGAGAAATCAACTACATCAAATGGTTGGTCAAATAAAAGATATAATGGCAAAAGATGATAACCTGCACAAAGAAGATTTTCTTGATGTTGAGAGTATAGTTATCGGTCGTTGGGAGAGGATGAATATTCCCCTTCATTGTTTAGCATATGCCTTATGCCCAAAATTTTATCACCAAGTGTGCCTCAACAAACCAGCTCCCGGAGGCACCTCAAGGCAAGCTCCTAATAAAGATGTTGAGGTTACGACCAATGTGATTAGAGCTTTTGGTAGAATTGCAGATTCTTGGACAGAACAGCAAGTTTTTCAAGAGCAATATAATGCTTTTATTATGAAGAAAGGCATGTTTGCATTGCCAGCGGTTCAATTGGATGCATTTACAATGGACCCGATTGAATGGTAGGTAAGTTATGGATCTGAGACTCTGGAGTTAGGAGAGGTTGCTAAAAAGAGTTTTATCTCAGCCCATTAGCAGTTCATCGGCGGAGCAAATTTGGAGTACATTTAGCCATATCCACAATGCCAAGAGCAACAGGATGAATACTACCACTGCAGATAAGTTGGTTTTTATCCATTCCAATTTACGACTTTTATCCAGATCGATAGAAGGCTACGAAAAAGGGGCACATGCTAAATGGGACATTGATCCTGAAGACTCTACTATCTAGAATCTACATATAAGAATTACAATGCAATGTACTTATAATTTTCAAAAATGGTTATACATATACATATATATGTAATATTGGAGTACATCATACGCTCCTCATTCCAAATACATTATTCCCTGAAATTGTTCCAAAAATATTGGGGACATGTTTCCAACATCGTTCGGACGAAGTTGAGCAGTGTACCCCCCTTCGTTCCATGTTTTTGTGACACGCGTTTCCAGTTCCTCCTTCTGACTATTCCGGGAACTTTGTAACTAAGAATTGACTCACAAGTTATTAGCACCTATTTACTAAGTTATAGTTGTAGGCTAAGACTACCCAATTAAGTTGAAAAAATTACCACAACTTATGATCAAAAAAGGGCATTATGAATCACTCGATTCCACATCGGCTACACCAAAACCATTTCAACCATTCCACACCCAAACCATCTAATCTAGAGAGGTTCCCAGACTGCTTGTAACCGCAAGCTCGACTATCATGGTAGTAGTACACTTTGCAAATGTTAGCGCCTTGTACCCACGCGTAGTGATTTCATCGCTAGCTAAACGACTAGAAAACCTCCTTTTTGCCATTCCTTACACTTCCTTTGGTGTATAGCCCAGAGATCACTATATGCCATTACAAAGGTTTAGTACATGAGTTTGTCATGCTTTGCTACAGTTCCCCTGACCTCGAGCCCCTCTTGCACCTTGTGGATCCAGATCACGTTCTGTGTCTTTCCCCATGCAACCGAGCAAGACTCACAACCTATAGCATCCCTAATTAGTAAGTAAGTCGTTCTATACTGGACACGTGGCGACACCTGTTGTCCTGGGATGTCTACTCCCAAGATTCGGTCCATAGCAAATTTAAGCAACCACATTCTCTAATGGACTTAACCATCTCCACCATTCCAATCCATTGCTCAAACCACACCATCGAACCTCACCAAGGTCAACTCACATCTCGATGGATGGAAGACTAAACTCTCACACTAAACACAAGCCAAACTCAACATCATAAAGATGGAAGATTTATACGATAACTCAAGACTGCAGGGCTAACCAGAACTACCCAACCATAAAACCCAAATTCTAAAGGTATGAAGGCCTAGGTAGCAAAATTAATGCATGCAGCCTATGTGTGAACTAGAGGGAGAAAACATATAGGATCAACATGGTCAAGGATCACTTGCCTAGATTTCCCACTAGATGCTACTCAAGGTCCTGATTTTCAAATTCTTGAAGGTTCTCGAAATCAACACCGTCTAACAATAGCGATCGAAAATAAGTAATACAAAGCAAATAAATAAAACAGTATACCAAATAGTACCTAAAGTCTAAACAAATGGTATCAAAAGATTCTACTCG
The DNA here is from genome assembly GCA_008808055.3 of Sporobolus alterniflorus. NCBI lineage: Eukaryota > Viridiplantae > Streptophyta > Magnoliopsida > Poales > Poaceae > Sporobolus > Sporobolus alterniflorus. The sequence continues at coordinate 6,661 of VSTD030004236.1, forward strand.
TCTCTATGAACGCGTGAGCACAAGAATTGCTTAAATCAAAGCTATGGGTAAAAAGTTATGAAGGTTTAAAGTTAGCGGATTTAAACGATAATTAAAATTAAATAAACATGGACCAAATCGTAATTATGAAAAATTAAATAGGGACCTAAATGTAAAATTCCAATGACGAAAATATAATTTTGGAAAATTTTAAGGTTATTTTTGTAAAATTCCAGGGACTAAAACAAAATTAAAATAAAAGAAAGGGGTGTTTCTACAAAAAGACAAGGTTCTCAGTTTTCTAAGTAAGAGCTTAATGATTTGCCATTTCTACAAGCCATTCGACTGCCCTAGCCTGGTGATCATCTGGCTCAGGCTCGCCGTCGTGGTACACTCTAAGGCCTTGTTCGGTTGGGCCGATCCAGGCCTGGAAGATGGCCTTTCCGGCTGGAAAATTTTGACCCGTAAAAAAATGGTTTCGGTCATAAAATACTGTTTGGTTTGGTCGGCCCCGGTAAAAATCCCGGCCTTACGGCCCAAAAAAAAACTCCTGCCCGAACTTTGGGAAAAGAAATAGCTGTTGAGAGTGAAGTCTTGACCTAATGTTTGCACGAGGCGAGAGCAGAGTCGGTGGCAGGAGATTGCGGCGGTGTCAGTGACTGTGTCGGCGGTTGGAGACGGCGTAAATCGGCCTCGACAGCGACGCGGTGCGGCTTGGCTCGGTCTCGACGACGACGCGGGGCGGCTCGTCCTCGACGATGGCGAGGGCATCATGGCCATCTCCACCACCGGCGCAGTTCTCTCCGGTAATGCCGCCTGTTCCTTCCCCTCCTACCCCTCACACCTACCTTTCTTGTGTTCTGGGTCTGCATATCTTGGTTCTTGTTTGAGTGCTAGATTTAGCTAGGTGGGATTCTCGTAGCCCGATCTATGTGTGCATCACCAGCAGATAGGGCTGCTCCCTCTCGCCTGAGAAAAGCGGAGGCTTCCCTGTCGCCAACCCACGCTATCCAAAGAGATGCAGGTACCCTCCTCATGGACTTCCTCTCCTCCGCTCTTCACCAGGTACCCTGCTAGCTAGAGTCGTTGTCTATCCCGTCCCGCATGATACCTTCATTTTGATTGATCCAACAGTACGCATCGACTCCGAGGTCGAGAAATTAAGTACTAGCACCGACTAATCAATCTTTTTAACAAGTACTCCGCTTGATTAATTCAGGCAAATCCTTGAGCACAACTTGTCTGGAGCAAAAATATCCTAGTATTGTGGTACGAGAACTAGAGGAGATTAGGATTCAGAGTCAGGGAGAGATATCCATCAAAACTTTGTGAACTATGTGAATTTGTTATGCTGGCACCAGCTCTTCGGTTGTTGTCTCATTGTGCATTACCATTACGGGGTGAAGATGTGAGGGCCAAGTAAACTGTAGTGCATCGATACTAATCTAGATCCAGATAGACAATGTCAACGATTAGCCTCATCTCTCTATTGTTCTGAAAACATGAATATGTGGTGCCTTCGTAATGCTCCCTAGTATTGTTTGTTTGTTATGCATAGATGGTGATTCAGTCAAGTCTTATTCTTTGTTGGTTCTGTACAAGTAAACATGGAGATTTTTTTTCTTAGTGGTGGCTCAATCTGGCAAGTGCTTGCCATTCTATGGGCCCATCCCATGTTTCAAGTACATTGTTTGATCATAAAGAGCAGTTTGCTTCCATAAGAAAACTTTATGAATGGAGTCTGCTTTGTAATGCTAGATATTTTCTAGTTCTTACAGCAAATATTGTTGTCTGCTAAGAAAATTTTTGGTGCGATTTCTTCACCAAAACATGGCATTTTACCTTCTGTACTGCAAGAAAGCATCATGTCAAGAAAGAAAGGAAAGAACATCTATTCTCGAACATGGCCTTTTGCCTCTGTCATCATAGTTTTGTTTCTTCAGTTATCATCAGTGCTGCAATTTTCCTGCAGTTGGGTGTGTTTGATGTTGTCATTATAGCAGTTTTTTGTTCTTGAATGTTCGAGTAGAATGTATGCTATAAATTGTTATGTTCTTGTTTTTTGCTATTTCATATCTATCGAGCATAGTTCAGCTTTTTGAGGTGGATTTTTTTTTGTTTCATCTTGAACTATGGCAACCCATTACTTCATCCAGCTTCTATGAGCTTAATTCAGGATCTATGTTGATTTCATTCATTAAAAATTGTGCCTTATTCTATGTTAGAACTGTGAATAAATTCCTTAATAAAAGGCAATTTAGCTTCTTGTTTTAATTCAGGATCTATGTTAGTTTCATTCCTTAATGAAGGCCCTATAAATTCTAATGAATACCACAGTTCAACTTCTATGTTAGTTTCAATGCCAGTTCTAATAGGTGATTTGGGCTAATCTGGGAGGTGGAGATGGAGACCAGCTATTAGTTTTGTGTTGGCAAGCTTGTCATTTCTGTTACTTTGTTGGCATGGTGAGGAAATAAATAGATTGTTTCTGATCTAATTGATGAGAAAACACCTCCTACTCATTCTGAATGCCGCAATTTTGCCTTTTATGTTTCCTGAAAAATATTTATCAGTTATTATGTTCTGCTTTCCAATTACTACACTTGACCTTTGTTAGTTTCATGATCCACACTCAGGAGCTGGGTTTTGTGATACAAATTCTTGCACAACATTGTTCTGAAGCTGTGGGATACAAATTCTTGCACAACATTTGGCCTCTAATAATTGTTCAAGATACTGATATTTTTTTGCAAGATATTCATATTTTCTTTTGTAACTGTAGACCACCTTGGGTTCATTCACCAACAAAGAGTAGAAAAGATGCAAAGAGTCGTGAAGAAGAAAACGCTGCCAAAGTTTGAACATGGAGTTTTGTTGGATATGTGATAGCAAAATTCTAGTAATAATTTTCACTTCAAATTGATACTTGTGTTTTGTAAAGTTCTATGCTTTCTCATGATAGCAAGTTGTTATGGTCTCAGTTTCAGATAATGTGGTTGGGATAAGTAGCAAGTATTTATGGTATTTCAGTTTCAAAAAAATTGAGCTCGTTTCGATTTTTTGTCATGTAAATTATGGAACCAATCATACATTTTGTTCTCAGTTTCTATCAAGTCGTACTATCCCAGTTTGGCAAGATCAAGTCTGGTATCATTTTATAGACACTAGAACCTTTTGTATTATCCTGAGAGCAATTCCAAAGCAGGTCTGGAACTACCGAAGGCATCCAGCAGGCTGGATACTGGCTAGGAATTGATGAGGCCTGATTTGAGTGACAGCTGGAATCATCCATTCTAAGAGCAACTCCAGCTGTGACCCCAAAATGGAGTCCCTCAAATTGCGGCCCGTTAATTTTTGGGGCTTCACTTCAGCCCAGCGCTCCAGCGGGTAGTTTTTCTGTGGTTTTTCCACACCTCCTATCCCACGTCGTCCGCGCCGCACCCCCTGACCACGTTAGCTGTGTCGCGCCCTGACCCTGACTAAGCTGTCGTTGTTCGAGCAAGAGATGCCATGTCCTGCCATTCGCCGCCGGAGGAAAAGAGACTTCATTGCTGTCGGGATGCCCATCGAAGTCTCACGTGTACGTTGCGCAAAAAGGATACTACATGGATGAATCAACTCCTCTCAAGGAATCGCGGCCGGGTTTGGCGACCCACCGCGGCGAGGCAAGCTAGACAAGCTCGCCACTGTGTGTGAGCTTCCATCTTGCCAAATCTTGGTTGCACAGCTTCTTCTTCTTCCTAATCCATCGCCCCCACCACCGAC
>VSTD030004237.1:0-10403 GCA_008808055.3 Sporobolus alterniflorus
AGGGAGGTGTGCTCACATAGGTGTACGATTCATTTGTAGGTGTCTCTATCGTGCTAGGTGTCACCGCAACTGACTGCGTGATTATGGACGAGTGCAACAGTGGATCCAAAGTAGCTCCGGTCACTGGCGTTATAATACTCGTTCCTTTTGCATGCTCACTCAGAGTAATGGGACTATGTTTGATTCCTACTATTGCAAGACCTTGATTGGGCGTCCCTGACCCAGCATTACTACATGCCAAAGTCCCTTAGAGTGCAATCCATTGAAACATGGCTTCAATGTAATTGATATCTGCTGTACGACGACAACTGAACCAGATAGTTGCAATAACATGAATCGATGTCAATTTACAACAGAAACAAGAACATAAAGTACGATCATGATGCCAGTTGATAGCTGTTGCAACCTCAGTGTAGTGGAGTAGGCGCCCTATAAATCTACTCGTCGATGGTGCCTTGTAGAAGACAGGCCGCGATCAGTCGTGCTCAAGAATTCTTTGTTGATTTACAACACAATCAAGACTAGAAAGTAAGATCGCGACATCACACGAACTCATCGGTCCTTGACAGCGTTGCAACCTCGATGCACTGGAAATCTACTCATCGATGGCGCCTTGTAGAAGATGAGGCCATGATCAGTCGTGGTCAAGAATTCTTTGTCGATTTACAACACAAACAAGACTGGAAAGTAAGATTGCGACGCCAGATGAACTCACCAGTCCCTGACAGTCGTTGCAACCTCGAAGCACTGGAGTAGGTGCCCTGGAAATCTACTCGTCAATGGCGCCTGGTACAAGACGAGGCCACGATCAGCCGTGCTCACGTGTTGCAATCGACCCAGGATCAATATGCGGTATCGTCTTCGATATCTCATTTTGCAATGGCGGTTGTAGACGTTGTTGATGATGGCGATGGGATCTACGGTTCATATCGTATCTGCATGACGCAATAGGAAGTTGCAACCATATGAGTTGCAGGTATCCAACACACGGAAGCGCCCACGCGTTCCACGGCACCAGGTCTCCGTGCACGACTGGGTCCATTCCCGTAAAAACCTGGCCCAACCCACCATCCTGGCTCACACATAATGGTTGGGTGGAGCCTCCATAATCTCTACACCTAGGTGTAGAATGGTATCGTGTGTGTGTATATATATATGAAATAGAGCTCTCTCTTGTAGAGTTTAGGGATTGAGGTTTTTCTTTTATTTCTTTTTTGCAAAAGGCTTTGAGCCTATCTATCTCTTCGTATTATAATCTAACTAAAAATCAAACTCTTATGTTGCAAAAATGACCAAAAACTCCTTGAACGCCGACGCGGCGGGTCCTAGCTTAGCTTTGTGTATGCATACTCTTTGTGTGTGCGGTTGGATGAATCTATCTCACGGAAAGGCTGCGATGGTTGCTTTTGCGAGCTCGCGCGCGTGGGTGGTATTGGACCCCACGTTGAGTTGAGCCACAGGAATGTAGGGCCCTCCCGTGTTTGGATCTTCTGTGGGTGAAAAATCAATTTCCTTTCACGACGACTCTGTTTAAGGCACGAGCTCACACTTATAGTATTTGGTGCATGGTAGTCTTTTTTTTTGTTGAGAAAACGGTGCATGGTAGTCTAGAACTCTAGATGGTATAAAATGACCAACAGCACGATTAAGCACAGTAGGGAGTGACCGAGAGTGCGTGGCGCACATGCATCCTTATCACAGGAACGAATTTTTAGTTGCCTCGACCATCGGACTGTGTTGCCGCCACCTGGATCAGACTGGACGCGCCCATGGTGGTCACTACACAGTACAGCCCTGCATCGTCAGCTCCAGATTGGAGCGGCGTCACCAGTACAGCGCTTGCGACTAGTTGTCCCTGGGCGTATCCTACCCCGATCGTTTGAGCCAGCTAGTTGCTGGAAGGATATGAATGGCCAATATATATGTAGGACTGCTAGTTGCAAGCGCGTGCCACTAGCTAGGTAGACCTGAGCAGTACATGCATATGGTCACCTGGCCTACTCTTTTGGAAATTGGATTAACATTGGTAAGAGCTAGCATTTGTAGTTTCTAGAATGAACACAGGAGAGATATGATGTCCTAGCGCAAACAAGTTTTAAATGGATCGGAGGGAGTAGATCAGTTAGCCCTAAGTCCTGATTATCATTCGATAAGAGCACTACGAAACAACAACAAATCTCACACTATTTCAGTTTCAGTTTGCACCTACACTCTACTAGTCGAGAATGGCCCGCCGGACCTAGCTAAGTGATGGGAGTTCACGGGGCTTGATTGTGAGCACGTACAGATGCTCATGGCCCCCCTCGATCTGGATCGTGCTGTGTAGATCGAGCGAATCAATTCTCACCCAAGACGACGGGCTCTGCTTCCAAGGAAACCGTACCAGCATCGACAGCAGCCGCGCATGCACGCAGTGCGATTATTCGTGCAGTGCAGAGTCGTCGTCGTGAAGTTACTTGTGCTTTGGCGGCAGATTTGACGGTGGATCCGACGCCGTACCGTGCAGTGCCCCCCTCGTTCCTGCCTGTACGTACGTGTCATCCATGGATCAAATCGTCAGCTCACATGAATCTGAGAAAAAAAAGGAACAGTTGAATTCGTTCTGAACAAAAGGTTTCAGAAATTCATTCGATCTGACTGGAGTTCCCTTCAAATATACCACGCGTTTGGATGGAAGAATTCCCGCGCTGTCCAAACCGAGGTCACTACCCATTCCTTCAAACCAAGTTTTTTCTCTTTTTGGGCAAACTATTCCTTCAAACAAAGTTGTTCCGGGGTAGTAAACAGGTCTAATTGAACTCCTAAAGATCACTTGACGGCTATTGGGTGTGGTGGACTGCGGCATAAATATATCTACAAGATCAGATTTACATTCATGGTCCAAATAATCTTTTTTCAGTCATTTGGATCATCGTACTCCTGAAAAAAAGGTAATTATTACCGGCTCCTTCCCATATCTTTTTAATTGTCACCGATTAGTTTAAAAATAACCTAGCTAGCTAATGACAAATAAAAAAGGAACAGAGTGGATATTATGTTGGCATATACTGGGGCCGGCCGGGGTGCCGGAGAATGTACACATGCCACCAAATGCGTCCTAGCAGAGGTAGGCCAACCTCATATGGGATCATGGCCTCATTGACTCGACTGGATGGATCGAGATGTTCGTGCGAGTCAAGGTGGAAGGCGTGCATGCATTCTCGTCAGCGACAACAGGTCCATATATAGCTACTATAGCTAGGCTACGATTAATTATTGTCGCTACGAAAACACATCCAATTAAGTCGTCACACAGCATGAGGGTTCGGCTTTCAGAAAGTCCCAAGTCTTTTTGGATGCGTGTTCTGTCTCGTCTGAATATATAATTGGTTCGCAAGATTGTACAGATATATATATGATACACTAGATATGGGAGTACGTGGGCCATTTCTGCCAAAACCACACGTCATTGGATTTTGGCTAAATGAGCTAATGCCACGCAGAAATACAACTCAATAATGGTATCCTATAGCTGGTGCTAGCTATACATGCACACATTTAGGTGTGCCTGCGCGTGATGCGTCGTCGTCAACCGTAGCGATCACACTGTCGATTGAAACCTGGAAAGGGCCAGTATGTTGCCAATCGTAGCTAGGTTTCTATCCGTTATCTGGTGGCTCCAGTGAATATTATCGTCATCTTGTTCTTGTTCGCCAACGCTAGCTCTCCACCTCCACTTGTTGGAAAAGGAATAAAGGATCATCATCTAGATAAGAACAGAGAAATCTTTGTACGAAAACGGGCCACCTCTATACCTTGTAGCACGCGCAACAGACCGATGCACCAACACTGAAATCGAGGCCCATGTCGTTCCGTTAACTGGGCCTAGAGAAACGAAGCAGCCCACGTGAGGCCCCTTTGGTGCCGCCAGGCGCTAATGGGGCGGGTCGAGGGAAGCAGGGAGCTAATTAGTACCGCATCACTAGCTTATCATGGAACTAACCAGCTGATAAACCTGAACGCCTGAACCATCATCTCTCTTTGTAGACGCTGATGCCTCTTTCCGTATTTGCATCTGGGTCCTTGTGTTTCTTGGGTGAAATGCAACCTTTGCCCATATGTCAACACTAACCCAGCATATCATTCTACACACATACTACTTCATATTAGGAAGTTGCAATAAGACAGTGTAGAGGAAAACATTTCAACATTTGAAAGATGCTCCTATTCATAACTTGATAACATGGTTCGAGAATACAATTAGACAATTAAAGGGAGATAGAACAGAGATAGCAAGAATTGCATACACATGTTACCTATGTCCTTCAACTATTATAAGGAAAATTTCTCCATTTTTAATGGCATATTTGGGAATTGGAATTGTTGTAGCATCTGTCACACCAATATTAATATGTCAAGAAGGATGACTCATAAGACATTACAATGAGAAACAAATACATTAAGAATGGTTAAACATAATTACTTATACCTAATAGATTTAATTTGATGAACAAATCAGCTACCTCTGTTTCTGTTTCAAAAGGAATGAAAGAGAAGAAATTAACTTTATATATCCAACCAAATATATACTTGGTCAGATTGCATAGGTATGGAGAGAGTCACATCCGTCAAATGTAGATTGAAGAAGAATGATATTGTCAAATAAATTAGTAGCAACTCGGTGTAGAAGAAATGTGTGATGACTGGAGAGGGAGGGAGAGAGACTCCTGATCTACTCATCTCGCTAGTCTGAAGGGTATTTGATGGCGTATGATAGTTGGAGAGTCACGAATGCTTAAATTACACGAAAGACAAAGGTGAGAGGCAGTAAATAAGAAAACAGGAACACAATTAATTGGAAGGATGAGATCACATGAGTGGACGTACATGCAGCTGGGTCGGGGCACCGCTTCGGCAAGGGAAATGAAGATGGAGTGGGCTGTTGTGGTTTGGGTCAGGAATAAAGAGAAATTTGGAGTGGGATGTTGTGGTTTGAGCCGAGAATAAAGAGAAATTTGGTGTATCCAGAAGAGATCCAATGTGTAAAACATGAATATGATGTCATATTTGCATGTTTAGATAATTCAACCATAATTACACTTAGTGGATACCTCTTATATAGGTATCAGGGATAACTTGTATCGACGTATCATCGTCAGATATTTGGAGTAGGAACGGAAGAAACGTGACACGTGTAAGATTAATCTCAGGTGAACTTGAGACACGATTTAGACTGATTCGGACCCTCTAGATAGTAAAAATCCTACGTCCAGTATGCCTTTGTTGATTGTGAGTTTACAAGCTATTTTTCCTAATACTCTCAATGGAGATCGGGCTAGACTATTTATAGTCTGAAGAACCGTCTTATAGATTTGATAAGTTTCCAACTTTGTTATAACTTAGTAATCACACTCCCGATCAGTACTCTTATTTGGGCCACATCCGACCTGATGGCCTGTTGCAGTTAATGGACCCTGGTCTGGACGGTATTTGAGGCATCATCAACTTGTATACTTAATGACACCTTTTTTGCAGGGAATACTTAGTAACTCTCGACGGTGCTAGTGACATCAAGCAGGCGTTGATACCGATCAAAGTTAATCCCCTATACCTATATATAGATGACCCACTAAGGGTCATTATGCCTATTCTCTGTACATGCGCAATGTCCACGTCAATTTTAGTTTTTTTCCATCATCATCATTTATTTTTCCTCCCGTTAGACCCCGACGAGTTATGTTTCTTCTCCTCCCAAATCGACATCACCATCGCGTGCCAGTGCCGCCTTCCGGTCTCCTTGCATCCCTTGCTCTTCGTGTAACCGACACTAGCTACATCGGATCCCATTCCGTTTGTTTTCGATGCTCCGGAGATGTCCCACGCAACAAATCAAATCGCCATTCATTCGTCACCACCGTCGGCTACTCCCCTGCCCAAAATTGCTACCTCCCACCAGCCCATGGGTACAAAAGGAGTTGATAGCCCCGTCCTTTCCCTTCCTGAAGTTCTTTCGGTGCCATTTTTTGTCTTCCACATCGTTGACCGGTGTGAGCACTCTGCTGCCGCCATTAATCATCCCTGGCCAAAATACATTGTCTTTCGACAAGATCCTGTGCCAGTGAGCTCTCCCAAACACTCCTAATCCTCCCTATGCCCGACGGGGAAAATCAATGCTGGATCAGGCAGCCGGCAGATCATCGCAAAGCTTGACCGCCGCTTCCATGGCTGGTCCACAGTGGACCATCACTCGTTGAGTGCACGACCTAGTGAGCCTGGATCACCAAATAGTGTAGGCAAAAAAAGGGGGCTTTGTGTTCATGTTAAGTTGCCTCATCGTTTGTTGGCTTAGCCTAGTGGTCGGCTGTCACATCCCAAAATTTCTATTTCAGAATGTGAGCCATTTTTGAAAAGAATTTATTTTTTCTAAAGGATTTCATTTATTGTCATTTAAAATGGTTTTATTTGAATTTATCTTAAATTTAAAATGAGTTTATAAAGTCAAAAATGTTTATTTGGTGTTCAAAATTCAATCATTTGGATTGTGAATATTTTCAAAGAATTTATTTATTTTTAATTCTCTTAAAATCATTCAAAAGATTTAAACTTTGATTTGTATTTCAAAATCTTGCTTTGATCTCTTTGTTAAAGTCCTTGGTTTAAAATTTGAACATTGGAATCAAATTCCAAAATCTATTTCGAAAAGATTCCAAACTTGAGTTCAAATTTATTTGATTTAAATCTTTGAGTCAATGTTCAAGATTTCTATTTTTGAGAAACTTCAAAACTTTGATTTGAAATTCAAAATTTTACTTTTCAATCAAATATGTTTCAGCTGCTCAAAAAATTTGAAAAGAATTTACTATTACTATCCTTTTTTGGCCCAAACCGAGCAGCCCATCTATTTAATTCCTGATTTTTTTAATCAGCCATCTGGCCCATTCGGCCTTCAGGCCCAACAGCACTCGGCCCAGTGGCCCATTTCTTCTTTCTTCTACCTCCAGTCATTAGGGAAGTGAGTAGCCGCCGCCGCCGACCATGGCCGCCGCGCCGCTCCCTCTGGTCATCCCCCTTCCCTACGTGGTACACCAAGCGTTGCCCGGCCTCCTCCCCTCCTGAAACCGGCGAAGCCGCCCCATCCCCTCCCTTCCAAGAGAAACCGAAGCCTTCAATGGCCCCCACCATCGCCGACTGTATCCACACCAAACCGCATCCCCTCCTCGGCTTCTGCCCCTATAAAAGGGCTCAAGACCCTCCCGCCCATCTCCCTAACTCATCGCCCCCAGTCACTCCTTCCCTCGTCGCTCAAATCGCTTCCTCGATGAGCTTCAAAGGCCGCCGCCACCATCCTTTGACGCCGGCCGACTCCATCGCCTCCCAACCTCAAGTGAGGGCCAAAATGAGGTCCCCGGCGTCCACTCCACCTCCCCGACCATTGTCGGCGAGCAGCCGCGCCCCGGAGCACCGGCGCACCAAGCTTCGTTGGCCGCCGCCGCCGCCATTCGCAATCGCCCGACCATCTCCGCCACTATGCCGCCCTTCCACGCCATCGGCGAGCAGCCCCTTGGCCCCCTCTCCCTCTTCGTGAAGCCGCGGCGAAGTCCTGACCAATGGAGCTCCTCACGTGCGCGATTCTGGCGAGTAACCCAGGCGCGCCACCGCGAGGTGCACGATGGACCGAGCCCCTGCGTTTGTCCATGATTCATGGATCAAGTCCATAGTATTTCCAATGCAAAAACAAATCCCAAATTCCAGGATAAATCCGATATCTTTACACAAAACCCCCTGATCTTTCCAGATATTTCAATACAGTCCTTAAGTTTGAATAAAACTCAAATTCAGCCAGTCATTTTTCATTTAAACCCCTGATCTTTACCAAAATTACATCTACACCCATGTCTTTTTACACAGAATCCCTCCCAACATTATATATTTCTAAATATGCCCCAGATAACTTTTCAAATTCATATTTTAGCTCCTAGAACTTTAAATCTCCATATCTTTTCAACCATAACTCCGAATCAGGTGATTCTTGTGCCAAAATTCTCAGAACCACACTCTCTTTCTCTTCGAGCTATTTATATTCTTATGATTATTGTATTTGTGTGATTGTATGCTTGAGCGTTAGGAGAATTCATTTCAAAGCCAACGAATGAAGACTACAAGATCAAGTATACGAGGATTTCAAGATCAATTATACGAGGACTCTTTTTTCAAAGTAACAAGTCAAGTGTCTTTGAACATATTGCACCTATATACTTTCCTATCTATTCTGTAGTTTTAGTATTGCATACTTGTGTTAATGAATGCGCAAATATGATAGGGTTGATTAGACGTGCTTTATCCTTCCTTAAAATTTCAGAGTCATTGGGTAGTCGTCATAGACTTAGAATTGTTTAGCCTTGTATGAATTGGTCCAATTTTGGGTAGATTACTTTAAGTTATGTCACCCAGTTGATTTATTCCTGAGAGTTGTTATATTCCTACAGATTAGGATTTGGGGTGACTGGAATGGGAACTGTGTCTGATTGTAGCCGGCAGTTCGAGGCTATGTCTGGTTGTAGCCAACAATCCCTGGTTTGTTATCATATCTAAATCTAAGGACCAATTCATGGAGCGATCACCTACAAAAACAGTGCAATCATGAGTCTATATGGGTACGGTCTGACTCAGTATGTGGTAGAGACTAGTCTTGGCATACTGACCGGTGGCACAGATCGAGTTAGAGCTCAATTTGTCTGGTTGGAGATGTGTGGGTGAAGCTACGATGGCTAACACCCATAAGGCACAAGAGGGGGTCCTTGATGGTTTGGTTGTAACCAACACTTACGGTGAAACATTAGTGGCTACGTTACAAGCTAGTGGAAGTTATTAAAATGTCTTCTAGTGATCTCTTGGTCATACACCATAAGAAGTGTATACATGGCAAAATGAAGATTTTTTTAGTCGTCGACGGGGGATGAAATCACTACTCATGGGGAATGTGTACACTATCTACAGAGTGTAAAACTATTATAACAGTTATGCTCACGGTTAAGAGCGGCATGAACCCTCACATGATTAGTCAAGATTTTGGTTGGTTTGGGAATAGTTCGGTTCTTAGAATTTTGAGTTGGAGATGGGATATCTTGGTTGAATCGTCTAGTTGGAGTTGGAGATTCTGTGAGGAGTTATCCAGTTGGAGTTGGAGACTCATTTTTGTTTTATCCAAATTGAGCTGAAGACTCATTTTCATTTTACCCAGTTGGAGCTGGAGTTTCCTGGTAGTAATATCTAGTTGGAGCTCGATGTCCGTCGTCGCGTTGTCTAGTTGGAGGTAGATGTTCTTTATCGTGTTATCCAGTTGGAACTGGATATTCGCCTAGTAAATAGGAGTATTAAGGTATAAGTCTTAACCACTGCTTTCTACGAGTCAAACCTGAGTCTAGCCATCCTTGATAAATAGCCTCTATGTCATATTTTTCCTCACTTGCTGAGTAACCACCATAAGTCTACTCAAACTTGCCTCTATCGTTGCTTCAGATTAAATCAAATGTTAGAATTAAATCATGGGTATCAGTAGGAGCCAGAAGATGAAGACTAGGTCTGCCTCTCCTCCGGTTGTGTCTGTGGAAGTTGCAGCTATGCTTAGATTTCTCCACTACTCTATGTAATCTTTATTTTGGACCCACATGTCATTTTGTAAAGAGTTTAGCTTGTAATTTATCAAGATATTGTATCTGTTCACCATATTATTGTTATACGTGTGATTTGAACATCATGAACACATGTATAGATACTTCAATTTTGTCTTCTCAAAATCAGGGTGTGACATCGCCCTCTAGCACGTCCCATCTCGAATTTTTTTGGGGCTTAATCTCGATGCAGGTCCAGCCGTCAGCCAAAGTGGAAGCCCATCATACTCGCATGGATTATTCTTGCCTGTATAAGAAGGATTTCATGTTTACTGAAAACAGTCACTGATTTTAACATGCAACATTCCGAGCTTCACCCAAATTATGTTTTCATCTAATTTTTTGATAGAAGAGTCCATTGGAGGAAAAATTGCAGGAGTCTTTAAGTTTTCGTATTGTGTATTCAAATATTTGACACAATTTTAAATAGATAATATTCACATAAATAATTTTGTAAGTCAGTCTTAACAGTCTCAACAAATCTTTAGTGACAATTGATCCATTCTGCAAAGCATATGCTGAAATTGACTTGGCCTCGCTACACTACCTCACCTTCATCGAGCCGCTTGTCGTTATGCCAATGGAGTCCCTATCCTTTGGCTCTCAGCGGGTTATGAACAACTCTATTAACAAGTTGATTGAAGAAAAAAAATCAATAACTCTTTCCTCCTACTGGAAGAACATTTCTTCACCGCAGTTATGTTGCATAATAAAATTTATAAAGTTCAATTTGAAAAGCTGTCGCATGAAGTT
>VSTD030004238.1:0-10403 GCA_008808055.3 Sporobolus alterniflorus
TTGATATAAAAAAGTAAAAACGACAAATATTTGATGATGAAGATAGTATGTATTTCTCTCTACAAGCAGAAGCAATTAATCACTTCACATCGCACCATTCTCCTCCCCGCGAGATAGGCAGCCCTCTCAGATCAGATGCCCTCTTCCGTTCGTTGCAGCAACACGCGCTTCTTTCATGATTACAATGGCTAGCGGACTCCATCGATCGTGACTGGAAGTTATCACATTAGCATGGATCATGGACATGGCTAGGGCTGTTCATAGACGGTTTGGGAAAAAAACAGCTGAAATCCGGTAGGTCAAAATCTCCCGCAGGTACTGTTCACCCAAGTATAGTTACTGTTCATTTGATGATAGTAACGGTTTTTTCCAAACCGTAATGAACAGGCCTGGCCATGGCGCCTCTGCCGCTAATTCAGTTGCAATGCATCGTGTCTCACGTTGGCGGACAGAAGGTTACTTGGGATGGATCACCACGGAGATCGGAGCGGGCTCTAGAACATACTTATCGTATGGGCCTTTTGTACTACTAGAAGGTTTCAAGCCGACAGAGAGCCCATGATTCCATCCGGACTGGTCCATCTCCGTACCCTGCTGAAACCAGGCCGGTGGGTATGGCCCTGTCCTCACCAGGAGCCGGCGGCGCGCAAAAACGAAGCGACGCTGCCCGTCCACAGAAGAATCGTTCCTCACGTCGCGTTCTCCCGGTACACAACACACACCAGACGACCCGCTACTATTGCAACAAGCGATCGCGCGTGTGGCTGCACGACATCGGCCCGCGCGCGCGGCCGGAAGGAATGGCACGTTGCCATGGACAGCGAGCGCGCCGGTCGTGGTGGCCAGTGGGCGCGGAAAGAGATCTCCGGTCTGGATCGCGTCGAGCGCGCATGGATGGATCATCACTGGCCGCATCGCCGTCGGTGCCGCGGCGCGGCTGGCCGCTCGTGGAAACGACGGCGACGGGCGGAGTAATTTTGGAGGAAAGCGCTCGACCGCATATCCGATGATCGAGACAGGGAATAACCGTTCTCGTGGTCGCGCGGACTTTTACGGAGGCCGGACGTGACAACACGGAGACGAGGTAAGGTAAGAACTGCCGCCACGTACGGAGGATCGATCAGGTTAGGAGATGGAAGAGTGCCGCGTGCACCGTTGCGACCGACCGGCTCGGTCTGACCCACACGCGTGGAAATTTATCCGGATGCGTGGGTCGCCTACTCATCTTTTGAGTCATCCGAAATCTAGCTAGTACTTCCATTATCTCCAAATACTAAGCCTTCGGTCAAGGCGGTAGAAGAAGCAGATCTCATGATTATTGATGGACCCTATCAGCAGCCATCATATAATTGGATGAGTCCGATCAGAGCATATTTGGACAATCAGCCACTATCAGATGAGAATGCTAAAATTGAGCACGTCACGTGCAAATATATGATGTATCACCTGATTGATAGGGTACTATACAGGTGAGGCGTCAATGACATGATAATGAGGTGTATTTCTAAAGAAGAAGACGTTCGGTTACTTCAGTATATTCACAGCGGAGTCTGCAGGGCACACTCATCATGACACTCTATCGTTGGAAAAGCATTTAGGCATGAATTCTATTGACCGACAGACAAGGACGATGCGATGGAAATCGTCACTAAATGTAAAGACTGCCAATTCTTTCAGAAGCAAATCACGAAGCATGCGAATCATCTTCGTCCTATCGATCTCTCTTGCCCCTTTGCAATCTGGGGAATCGACATGCTACCAAGGGCTCCTGGAGGATTCAAATTCTTATTCATCGACATTGATACGTTAACCAAGTGGATGGAGGACACCCCAGTGGTAAACATAACACATGAAGCAATAGTTAAGTTCCTGCAAAGCATCATATATAGATTTGGTGTGTCCAGAAGGGTCCTGATGGACAATGGAACTCAGTTCAAAGGAGTCAAGTTCTCAAGATATTGTGCAGACTTTGGTATTCACCATCAGCCCTCATCGGCAGCGCATCCACAGACAAACAGGCAGGTCGAGCGCACCAATGGGTTACTTCTACAAGGGATGAAGACAAGGATGTTTCATGACTTGGAGGCAAGAGGTAGAAATTGACACAAGGAGCTGCCCTCAGTATTATGGGCCCTTCGGACCAATATTAACAGAGCCACCAGAGATACGCCCTTTAATCTGGTATATGTAGCAAAAGCGGTGTTGCCATTAGAAATCTATCTTGAATCAACTAGGGTGGCATATTTTAATGTAGAAGATTAGGCCGAAGTAAAGGAGCTTGACGCAAATCTACTAGAAGAAAGGCGCAACACATCGTTATCCAATGTGCGCAAATTTCAGGTGTCCCTGTAGATGTACTACAACAAAAATATGGTACAGAGAGAGCTTGATATCATGGACCTAGCGGTGAAGAAAGATATCTGCATCAAAGACAAGCACAAGTTTTCAACCCCCTGAGATGGACCGTTCATCATATTGGATATAGCGGCACCAAGGGCTTATGTGCTAGTAGAAGTTGACGGCGGTATGCTACCCAACACATGGAACGCCGATCAACTACACAAATATTATGTGTAATATATTTATCTAATTAAAAAAATTCAGTGTTTCTCAGCTCATATAGTTGACATTGTATCATCTCATCTACCGGTCCATCGGTCGATGAGACTTTATAGTCTAACAGCAAAAATGATAAGTCTCCAGCGAGAGGTGACACATTTCTAATTTGGTTAGATGCTCCCCCACAGCAAAAACATCGGGCAGTTTCCGATCAGCGGCTAAAGGGTGAACACTGACAGATGTATCAGGACGATCTATAAATACTACGCTCGATAAATAGCTTATCGGGCAGACTTTTCATTGGACAATGCTTTCTGTGCCGCCGCCAGTTCCTCAGCCAGCACTGCAGATCAAAAAAGTCATGAGTCAGCGAAAGAAATTGGAAGGGAAAAGTAGTAAGGGAAGAAAAGGGATACCTTCCCAATCGGCCCCTCTTTTCTTCGGGCCTCTCAGGAATTCAGCCGCCCGTCGACAATGGTCCCAAGCCTCGGCAGGGGACAACGTCGTTGAACCAATCATTCCCGCAGGAGGAGGGATCGGGGCGGTGATGACCAACATAGCAGTTTGTGAAACAGTTGTCGGCTTGATAGTTTTCTTCGATGGGTCAGTTGCCAAAGGTTTCCTACAGACAGGTGCATCATCATCAGAATACAAATCGAATTTGCAAGCAACAAAGTACAGATCAAGATCATCACATACCTAGGCGTGAGTACCTTTCTCATCGACAATGCCCGAGATTTTTTGACTGGCTGGGTGTCAGCCGCAACCGATGTTCTGGTCCCAGCGGCCTGAGAGGTGTGTCGAAAAACTTCAAATAAGAACCCAAAAATAAATTCTACCGCAATTAGATCCAGTGGACTTCGGGGTCCACAATATGGAGGAAGCTCAATTATCACCTGATCGGATGGGGCAAGCTATTTGCGCTTAGAAACAAGCATGGCACACTTCTTTTTCTGTTGGCTACTGCCCGAAGGAGCAGCGGTTGTAGTCTAATCAGTGGCAGAAGAGTGGATTGGCTCTGTCATGCCAGATCCGATCAGGTTGGGAGCAATCGGCTTAGTTGAAGGCGCTCCCTAGCCTCCAGCGTCATCGGCAGTAGGCTTGTTTTGCTCGTCATTGTCACCATCGGACAACTCTGCATCGACTTGGCGGGCAGGGTAGAGGTCCTGGTTTATGAGCAGAACAGATTCATCAAGTTATAACTCGGGAAGAGATTGAAGGAAGCCAAAATCCTTACCGAAGGAGGAGGGTTGTCGCTGTAGTAGGGTAGTGGCACACTATCAGGGCATGCATTCAGTACACCCTTGTCAAATAAATGGGCTACGATCCTGTCTATTTCTTCTGGAGATAGAGCTACACGACACAGAAGGGTATGTCAGATCAGAGCAAATTTGCCAGTAATGACAAAAAGAAAGGACGAAGATGTTACCCTCCAAAGGATCACGGCTGGGATCGGCCATCCATAAGCATTTGAATACTAGGGTCTTTCGATGATCGAGGGGGCGAATTCGCCGAAGTTGGAATTCTTCGACGTAGTGGCAAGCATCGAGTTCGGCCTGGCACAGCTTAGCGATGTGCTTGACCAGAGCAACTAGGCAGTCGGTCATCGGTGACTCCTTTCGCTTATTCTTGACAGCAGGAGGGAACAAAAGTTTGTTGACCCACGGTGGTTGGACGATTTCGCTTATTCCATCAAAATTAATTAAGAAAAAATCACGTTTGGTATTTGTGATGGACCGTGTGGTAGAAGAGCGAGACGGACATGGTACATTGTAAGCGAGTCATTTTTAACGAAACTAACGCATAGTAATATACTTCATACATAGTTAAATTATTGTTGATGTTAACTTTTTATGTTAAGTTTAACCATTCATCTTATTTGAAATATTAATTTAAATATACAAAATTATAAGTTATGTTTTAACTTTTCTTCGGTCATAAAAAATCATAACAAAATATATAATATTTTTAAAAAGAAGAAATAATTAAATATAACTTAAAAATTAATGATGACAATAATTTAAATACGGATGTAGTATATATATACTCTCTCCATCTCCAAATATTTATCACATTCTATTTTTATACCAACTTTGACTATTTATTTTATTTAAAAACAAAAGTTATAAAAAATCAAATATAATATGATACTTCAAATATTATATTTAATTTTTTAATAAAATGATTGATGTAAAAGTAAAAACGACAAACATTTAAAAATGAAGAGAGTAAAACCCGGCTCCTTGGATGCTATTTTCAGTCAATCTATATGGGTCGGGTAAACCACTGCCACGCAATGGCGTTTTGGCTGCATGTGCTCTGTGTCCCTGCAAGCAGTCTAGGCACCACCCGATCTGAAGGACCAGCTAGCACGATAGGATCGGAATCCGAAGTGCATAGAGTACATCGACCATAGTCCATAGAGTAGTTTGGTGGCCAAATCATTTTCATTTTTTAGACAACAGGCACATCGACGGCCCTGCTTCGTAGTATATTGAAAGCCCAGATCATTTTCATCTGAAGCATCAACAACCTATAAGCACGTTATCTAGACTACCAACAATGGTATCACATGGCTAATATTCAAAGTGGCTCCCTCCAATCAATTACCGGCGACCTTTCCTGTCAATCATGGCGTGTTTGACTCTGATTGTTGGTTCGCAAACAAACGACTGTAGGACAAATCAGCGGCGTCTGCCTTTTTTTTTGTAACGACGCAGTTTGTTCATGTTAAGCACTCATTATATAGAGATAAAAAAGAGTGCGTGATAAAGCGGAGACCACGTGTATAAGGAGACAAAAAGGCTTTATTAGTTTTATTAGTTGGGATGTGATCATCGAAAGGAGTGCTCTTTTTGTGTTTATTCATCTATCTCTCGTCCTCCCTTCACACGTCACTTTTACCTACGTACTCACCTGGTGGCGTTCGACTTTCATACGTTGAAATTTTTTGATTGGAGATCCTCCCATGTTCGGGTGAAGATAAAAGTGGATCGAACTGATAGAGAATGAAGAGTTACCTCTCCATTGGACTCGTTTAGCTGAAAAGAGTTCTAGGGTCACATGTTCATTTTTTCTGTCCATCCGCATGTGTAAATGCCAGCTAAGCTGTTCGATATAAGTTGCCAATTTTTCTTTTCCCAAAGTGAAACAGTAACACTAACTTTTATTGACTTTAAATTGTTGTTGTCGTTGATTTTTTTATTATATTTGATCATTCATTTTATTTAAAATATTAACTTCAA
Source organism: Sporobolus alterniflorus (assembly GCA_008808055.3). Lineage (NCBI taxonomy): Eukaryota > Viridiplantae > Streptophyta > Magnoliopsida > Poales > Poaceae > Sporobolus > Sporobolus alterniflorus. Next base: position 5,805 of record VSTD030004238.1, read on the forward strand.
TATACAAAATCACTACTACAGAATAAACATTCGGTGACGATTGCTCTTTTTAAGCAGTGTCGGACATAAAAAATTTACGATACTACATTGCTAGGATGCCCTTCTCGGATAAGATCTGACACTAATAATCACAAACCAGTGTCGGGTACGAATGATGTCCGTATGCAAAGCGACACTAGTAGGTGGCATGAGACACATGTGTCAGTCGATGCTGAGATCATCGTGAACCAACACTGTTATAAAAGATATTAGTGTCGGTTATCGCTGACGACCGCACAGAACGACACTGGTATATTAGATACTAGTGTTGGATTGTGATAGCATCAGGAATGTCTGACATTAACAGGCAGCTATAAATACTTTGTCCCTTTTGCTAGGCTCTGTTCGAAGCTGCAGTGTCCTACGACGGCCGTCAAAAATTGAAAAACAAGGGGGAAGTTTGTGAAATCTCATAATTTTTAAGGATTTTGCTATAGGAGGTAATTCCATGTCATTCGTTCTTCTTTTTGGTGTTTAGTTCTAGATTTAAGGCTAGGGTTTCTTGTTTGGTCTAGGAGGTAATTTATCTCTATATTTGTTTTTTAAGATGAAAGATAGATCTTGGATGTACGATGGTGTGGGAGGAGACCCATTATTATATTTCAAACATGTCACTCAGTTTGTCGAAGCCATCAAGTCACACGCTTTACATATGAACAATAAATAAATATGTTGTTCTGGTAAGAATTGTGAGAACAATGTCTCTTGTAAATGTGATGCAAGGGAATACTCCAAAAGCATTTGCAAATGTCCTTTCACATTTGTCAATGGGGACATCTGACTCATCTAAAGATTTTATTAAAGTTGCTGAAGAAACAATTCATCGATGGAAGCTAGTATTATAATTAATAGATGAGTATGACAAGGGAGCATTTCGTGACTCCATTACCGTCACATTATTATCCTTGCTTGTACAAAACATGGAGTGGTATTTTGGTGGGCTACATGATAGCACAATCTTTATATGATTTGGATGATGAAAAAAATGTGATGAACTTCTTTTGTTATGAAAAAATACTTTGAAAAAATATGATGACCTTCTTTTGTCTATGAATTGAAAAATACTATATATTAAAATATTGGCACAAAGAATAATAAGGCAGAACTGAAACTGACTGCTTTTGTGCCTTTTCAACAATCAAACAAGTCATAACAGTTTTTGAGGGCATATTAATCCTATCATTACATAGTCTGGACAAATAATCTGAATCAAAATAATCAGGGTTACAGAGAATCTAGATTCCTAGAGAAGCTCCCCATTAATTAGTTGTCCAAAACATGACCTAAATTAAATTAGTAATATATGGTAGAAGGAAATTACATTCTCCTGAAATCACGTTTGATTTTCTTAAGAAAATTCCTGTGCTCATGCCTCCCCCAGCATGTCCGGCTGCATGACGTCATCTACTCCTCCCACCGGTTCTCGAACACCATCACTTGGCACCCCAAATTCTAGCAACACGGGAGATCCAACACCTCAACATGGAAGAACTCATGCCCCAATAAAGTGATATAAGTTTGATTTCATACCTTCTAACCATGAACACAACATCCTCCTGCACCAAACGAATCCAATTTCTCATCGCCGGGTCAGCTATGGACAACGTGGAGAACTTGTCTAAAGCTTCCAGCGCTTGCTTGACTTCCTCAGGCGAGGCACCGGTGTTGTCTTCAATCATGAGAAAGCCAAATATGTAGCCTGTTGTGGTGTGTCCCTTGTCCATGACTTGACATAGGTGTTGCAGCCCAGTCACTCTTCCCCCATCGGTAGAACTTCTCCTATAAAATATTAACATTATATATAGAGAGAGCATAGTGATGTAATTAGGAAATATTAGATAGAGAGGTTGGGATTTTACCAATCTAAGCATGAACAAAAGTGTGGTTGTTGCCACATTCAGCGCACGCCTGTATCAAGCTAATGAACCTAAAGTAGCTCGACATGTGTAAATCCCACTCTCGTTGCATCGCCATTCCCTCTCCCACCTTCCTTGTCATCATTGCATTGTGAAAGGCCATGCATCTGAACAAATTAAAAAACAACGAGCAATATATGTGAGGATAAAGTTGTATATGACATTGTACTTGTGAAACGTCGCTAGAAAAATTAAAGACCATGCATATGGAGGACTTATGGTCGACAGAGGTTCACAATATCAATCAGGGGAGTTGACGACATCCTCGCGACGATGGCGGCCACATTCTCAAGGTTCTCAGACGATAGCGTGGTGATGTTGTCCATGTGCCTGACAGTCTTATGATTGTCCATAGTGATGACATCGAGCAGAGGAAGTCGACAATACGCGGGAGGATGGTGTGGAAGATGAGAGAAGATCAAGCAATGGGGCCAGACAATCGAAGCAAGATGAAAGACAAATGGGGATGACATACAGTTTGAGACCGGCGCTAGTTGATATTTGGGTGTGCACCGTCGTCGAAGGGGCACAAATTCAATACGATGAGGCATGCAACAGTGAGCGTAAAGAGGGTTTCATGGCATCATTGGAGTACCGAGGATACGCCTCTCTTTTTACAACATTGGGCAGTAATGATGCACCTCTGTCCGACACTAAACTACACCCATTGTCATGTGGGACCGTGAACGACCGGTCGTTCGTGGTCCCACTTGTAACTGGTTGTCTGTTAGTGTCAGGCAGAGTTGCGTCGTTACTGCTCTATGATGTAAGAACAGAGGAGCCTCCCCAATACTCGAACCTTGTCATTAAACTCTACATTTGTTTCTTGGGATCGCTACATGTCTCATAAAATGTCTTTTTGATGTCATTGGTCGTTGCTCCACATGTCTCCACATGTCAGTGACCCAACTGCACATGCCAACTTTTGTACAACCACTATTTGAAGAGATAGGGATCACTTTGATGCCAAATACTAGCTTTTAGTCATCGGGGAACACACTTTTCTTTGGAAGGTCTTAACAAAAAGTTGTAGATGTGAACCTACTTTAGAGTCACCTAAAATTGAAATATTTTCATAGTTAAAAACTAAAAAAGAAATAAAAAAACAAAACCAGTGTCGGATTGTGTTAACATCACTGTGTCCAACACTGGATTTATTTTTCCATTTCTTTTCTGATTTTTAACTCCAAAAATATTTCAATTTTTAGCTCAACTTTGTTCTATCACTGTTTTATATGATATGAAACATGTTTATAATTATGTTATTTTATTTTTTTAATCTCCTCATGAATGTTGCTTCAAATTGGACAACACATGTACTATGATATGGACTTTGAAGCCAAACAATATAAAATATGTAAACTAATTTAGCGTCACCTAAAACGGTCACATGACAAATTTGGGATAAAAAATCGAAATATTTTCGGAGTTAAAAAACAGAAAAGAAATAAAAAAATAAAACCAGTGTAGGGCAGGTGATGCCAACACTGTCCAACCCTGATGATTTCAACCTGCTGTGTCGAGGTTGCAAGTCAATGAAAGATGGGTCCTAGCGTTGTGTGGTCCCACCTATCAATGGATGGTCGTGTAACAGTTATCATGCCTAACGCTGATTTTGTCTCTATTTTGGTTAGTTTATTTTTGGATTGCATTGGCCGGTGCTCTATATTTAATCTTAAGTCGGGTGTTTCTCTTCTCCAGAACCGATCAATTGCCTAAAAGGAATCCCCCACTACTTCAACGATGACAATTGTCTCCATGACTTCCCCCAGCAACAAGTGTCGCTTTGATGACGATGAAGGCCCGTCCTCCACCCCACCGTCAGCTCCCTTGAGGCGGAGGTTGGGGCAAAGGTCCCGCCACCGGCGGTCGAGAAGGTTGTCTCGGTTCCACAAGACGACAGCGGCAATGACAGCGAGGGCAGTGATGATTTGGGTAGCGACCACGGTGAGGGCAACAACAGCGACAACGATGATGGTGAGGGTAGCGGTAGTGACGACGGCGAAGACAAAGCCATGTGCATCCCTTTCAGGACAACTCCTTTTGGGATCATGTGGTACAAGTGCCCCATTTGTCTCGGGGAGGAGTATGATTCCGAGGCCAAGGTGGTGCTTCACACCTTAGAAGTTATCAAACAAGACGCAGGGATGTCAGACATTGTCGAACAACGATGATGATGATCTGATTTCTCTGTTCATAGTTATCTATTGTCTTAGTTATATGAATTTTATTTCAGTTATCTGTGATGAATGACTCATGGTTCTATAAAATGTTTCTATTAAATTAAATCTAATTGTATGTTTCAGTTATTTAAATTACATGATTTGAAATGTGAGTTAGAACTATTTGAATTGCGTGATTTGAATTTGAACACGGATAAAATGTCATTTAAATTTGAATGCAAGAATCGTGTAGTTTGAATTTAAACGTGACCACATTTGAATTTGAAAGTGAAAATTGTGCAATTCCAATTTCAAACCTCTCGATTTAAATTGTAAACCAGTGACAGTCAAAGTGATGACACATATCCGACACTAATAGCCCAACTAGCAGTGTCGGTTTTAGTGATTTCACTATCCGACCAACACCGGTTTTGAAACTATTAGTGTTAGTGTGGTTGATGTCACAGAAACCAACACTGCAC
>VSTD030004239.1:0-10402 GCA_008808055.3 Sporobolus alterniflorus
TGGTTCCTTTCCCAGAAAGTCTTTCATGGTGTCGTGAAACTAGGACACATATTGGTTTTCCACCTTTGATGTAATCTACATAGCACTCGAAAACCTGCTCGGTTGTGTAGCCCTCTATCATGGATCCTTCAGGATGAGCACGATTGCGTACATAGTCTTTCATGACTACCACATAACACTCGTATGGGTACATATGATGCATGTACATAGGACCTAGTACAAAGACCCGGTCTGCTAAATGTATCATATAGTCCTCCATCGTATCAAAGAATGATAAAGGGAAGCACATCTCAAACTGGCACATAGTCACCCGCATCTCTTTACGTATCTCATCCAATTCAACAACGTCGATTACCTTCTTTGATATAGCATTAAAGAAATGACACATGCGTGTGATCACCATCTTCAAATATGGATGATTGACTGCTCTGATTGCAATGACAAGAAACAACGACAACATTGTATGACAATCATGAGTATTATAGCCAGTCACTTTCAATTCTGACATGGAGACAAGATTCTTTATGTTTGCTGAGAATCCTGTGGGGACTCTGATACCACACAGACACTTGCATATTGCTCATTTCTCCACATTTGTGAGGGTGTAGCTAGCTGGAGGAAGATAAATCTTTCCATTTGGTCGTTATTGTGGGTGTAGCTCTTCCCTAATTCCAAGAGCTTCAAGGTCCTTACGGGCGTTGTGTCCATCCTTTGTCTTACCTGCGATGTCCAATAATAAACCGATGGTACTTTCAATGACACCATTTGTAACGTGCATGGTATCGATGTTATGACCAATCTCGAACTCTTTTCAATAGGATAATTATATGAAGAAAATTGATTGTTTCTTAAATGGAGAGTCCTTTGGAGCCTTTTCATTTTTCTTCTTCTTTTTCCCCTTCACAGGCTTTCTGAAAACTACGTTGATGTTCTGTAATGCCACGATTTTCACAAGGAAATAAAACTCTAGGGAAAATCAATTATGTAAATAAATAATTATTTGTTGCATTTCATGCCACTGCATATTTTCTTGGGTGATGAAGTGCTCTTGTATTTTATTGTGAGAGTATAAGTCATTGAAATTCAAATTTGGTTTGAATTCAAATTAGTTTGCAATTTTAAAAAGCGTTTGAAAATCTATAAAGGATTTTCTATTTTCCTAAGGCATACTGGGCTGAATTCCCGGACTCGGCCCAGCCTGCCTCCTCCCGCACGTGGCCCGCATGGCCCAGCTAGTCGGCGCTGCGGCCTAGCGATCTACCGGGCGCGCACCCACCTAGAGGAGGGAACCCGACCCGATAACGCCGAATTCGACCCGATAGGAGGCTAACCCAACCCGAACCCGTTAAGGTGATTCATTTAAACCGATTTTATTCCCTTTTTGATTTCTTCCAAATCTTCACGAGATAGAGTTTGATTCAAACTAAGAAATTGTTAGGATCTTTGCCGTCTACGATTTGGTGCAAAAAGCCCGATAAATAGCATCTTAAATCGCTCGGATTTTGACCGGCAAAAGACCTAACCCTAGAACCCTAGCCACCATCATCACACGCTGTCTTCCACAGATTCTCACCACAATTGAAGGATGCCACGAGTTCAGGGAGCAGTCACCACCGCCGCTCACCAATTTTGGAGCCCAGAGAAGCCTTGGAGCCACTGCACGTTGACCCGAGGAGGGGAGCTAGGTGCGCCACCATCGCTAGCCGCCACCATCACCCGCCGTCGACCCAAGGTGAGCAAGACGAGTTCCCCGCGTCGCCTCGATGTCGTTGCTAAACACCTTACCATGTTTAGTGGACCGGAGCGTCAATAACGGCCTACTCTGGTGATCTGTCGCCGTGGGCTGGGCACACCACCGCGGTCGTGCCGCCCAAGCCAACCGAGGAGCCGTGGGTCATCCATCCCGTCATCAACGGCTAAGATTTGAAGGGCCGAATACCCCTTCGGCTCATTTAATCCCGAGCGCAGATCGTCTGATGAACGACTCACGTTTAATGAAGTCCCGTGGACTCATGCACTGACGTCGTGGACTCGATCCACCGTGCCATGGACCAATTCCACTGGTTTTCTAATAGAAAATTCATTCGTTAATTCTGGAAAATAGCCGCGCCTGGAATTTTGCAAAAACACCCCTAAACTTTTTCAAAATTATGTTTTCGTCCCTGAAAATTTACATTTAGGTCCATGTTTAACTTTTTATATTTACAATTAGGTCATTTTCTTAATTAATTCAGTTTATTTTATTCTCTATTTAATCTATTAGCTTAAAACCTTTATAACTTCTTAACCGTAACTCTGATCTAGGTGATTCTCGTGCTCCCACGTTCGTAGCAAGGAGTAGCATCATTTGGTACTATTTGATTAGAATCAAGGTACTGTTTTGTGTATTGTTTATTTATTTGTTTGCAATTGCTTGTTTCCGGTCTCTATCGTTAGGCGCCAACGACTTTGGGAATCTTCAAGAACTTGACTTCCAAGACTTTGAGAGGTAGCCAGCGGGAGAGAAAGGTAAGTGACCCTTGACCATTTTGTTCCAATATGCTTTCTCTCTCTAGTATACACTAGCCGCATGCATTAATTGGTTACCTAAGCCTTCATACTTTAGGATTGGATTTTTATGGTTAGTAGTAATGCTTAGTCCTGCAGTCTTGAGTGTCGTACAAGTCTTTCCATCTTTATGAAGTTGAGTTTGACTTGTGTTGAGTGTTGAGAGTGTTGGTCTTCCAATTGTCGTGATGTGAGGTGATCGTGGTGAGATTTGATGCTGTGGTTGGAGCAAGGTTTGGAATGGTCGAGATGGTTAGAATCCGTCAGGTGATCTAGTTTGTCATGCTTGAATCTGCTAAAGATCGAGTCTTAGGAGTAGACACCCTAGGACAATAGGTACCACCACGTGTCTGATATGGTATGTCTTGCTTACTAATTAGGGATGTTGTGGGAAGTGTGCCTTGCTCGGATGAGTGGGAAATTAGCGTAGTTACTCGCCTAGGCTCACACAGTGCAAGAGGGGTCATGGTATCACTATTGGTGTAGTTACTCATCCAGGCCTGGCATGAGAAACCTTAGCATTGCTATTATATTGCGACTACCTTAGCTAAGCCTGGCATACGACTCATAGTAAACCTTTGTAACAACAAGTAGTGATCTCCGGGCCATACACCAACGGAAGTGTAAGAATGGCAAAAAGGAGGTTTCTCTAGTCACCGACGGGTGATGAAATCACTACTCTTGGGTACAGGGTGCTAACCTTTGCAAAGTGTACAACTATCATGATAGTCGAGCTTGCGGTTACAAGTGGTCTGGGATCCACTTTTGACTAGATGGCATGGATTGGATGGGGATGGAATGGTTTTGGTCTAGCCTATGTGGGGTCGTATGATCTATAGAACCCCTTTGTGGATCATACTTTGAGGTTAATTCAACATAATTGGGTAGTCTTAGCCTACAACCTTAACGTAGTAATTATGGTGCTATAATAATTGGAGAGTCAATTGTAGGTGCAATTTCTGCTTACCATTTTTATTACAGTTTTATCCTTGTTATTACCTTGCATTATCACTTTATTCCTGCACTTGTTGAGTACCAACCATCGGTGTACTCAACCTTGCTATTTTCCCCTACTACTCAAATCTGCTGCTCAGAAAGAGAAGATGGACTAGAGTTCTTCGACGAGGAGTTCTATGTTGCGTGTTGCCCCGGTTGCCATTCTTGTGGAGTTATGGAGTCTTCCGCTGTTCCATTTTATTGAGAGGCGCCATAGTCTTTAAAGACATTACTTATGTAATAATTATACTTTATTTGTGACATTTGATTATCTGAGAACACTTTTGGGCCATATGTGTGGAACCATTGATCCTAGGTCATGCATACGATGAGTACATGGTTTTGACATAAAAACCAGGTATGACAGAAGTGGTACCAGAGCCGTGTCAACCGTATGAATGCTATCATAGATTGAAGAGTCTTTTTCTTAGTCTGATTTTAAGTATTTGCAAAAAAAATATTTTATTCTAATCTCTCGCCATTGTTTCTGATTTACAAAATCTAATTTTAATGGTTATTTACTCTTGTCTTCTTCTCTTTCTCTAGATGGCATGGGCGAAGCTAATAGCGAGGAAGCATGTTCACACGCCACTACGTAGGAATGTCGTGCCTATGAAGTCCCACAATGATGGTCAGAATGCTGGATACTTCCTGTGGACTCTACGGACTGTGCTCCTCGCACTGGGGTATAGCGAGCCCCCGCTTTTCGTCGGTGTCCCGAGGCTGCTTCATGGGAACTCATACCTTTTGCGTGTGCGTGTGATCATCTACGAGAGGCCAATGATCGATCATATTCGCCGCATCCATTTTGGCTCTTCTACAACATGAAGCAGAGGAACAAATTGAGCAATCGCAGTACCGCCACATCCTGAGCCACACCCGAGAAGGAGCTAAAGCTGTGGTGATGCCCGGAGGTGATCGTGACCACATCGGGTGCTTCACCGACCAAGTGAAGTTGACTCGTGCTTTGGTCTAAGATCTTGATGAGGCCATCAAGGAGGTCAACCTGCTAGGAGAGCATGAAGAGTAGTCAAGCCAGAAGATCACAGAGCTGGAGACCCTGTGCAAGAGGTTGAGGGAAGACGCTCAGAAGCTGAGGGAGGAGAAGACCACTCTGGAATGAATGATCCAGTCCTGTTATGAGCTGATCATGGAGATGGCCAAAGAGCATGGACTCAACCGCATGGGAGAGAATGATGACAACGATGACAAGGATGATGACTACGAAGGAAACGCCGTCGCACCCCCTGCACCTGCACCTACTGTCGTGCCTGAGGAGATCGTCGAAGAAGAAACCCCCGTGGAGAATGGTCCACAGGAGCTAGATGATTTGGATGACTCGGATGATCTAGATGATAATCCAAATGAAGGCCGCTCTGACATGGATGTGTGGTTTCCCCAAGTTGGGATTAATGATCAAGATTGAGTAGTCAAGTCTATGTCTTTTAGTTTAGGATTAAGAATAAGTTTCTAGGGTTTGTTTAGTCAATCGAGTTGTAATTCATAATATACGTTCGTGAGGATTCGTTTGCTTTGTTTAGTGGTGTTCATTGTTGATTTGGATCTTTGCTTGAGTGTCGGTGTGTTGTGAGGCCTGTCTCGCAACGATGCCTTAATTAGTTATCTTCTATAAATAAAGTTAGAACAAATGGCTTAGTTATATCTGATCTCTGTGGATTTGCCACTATTCCTTTACTATGACATCCCACCCCTAAGCAAGGATGGTCAGTCCTAACCAGGATCCATACGAGGTGCCAACACCGAAGCATTGACACATAATACAACACATACATGGCCTGAATAAAGAGTTACTACATGAATTCTTGAGATACAAAAGAAATACATAGATAATGAAGTGTTTGAGTTTAAAACATAGCAGAAGCGAAACCAAAATACTATCTCTCGGTGATACAAGGGCCCGCATCGGCCCTACGATGCGAAGTCCTTGGGTGCTGCTCACGGGGCAGGCTACCAAGTCTCCTCCAAATCCTCGAGCTCACCACTGGGCCACACCCACTTGCCATAGCAGTTACAATACTCTAGCATCTCTGCACACAATTAAAATCCACAAGCAAAGCCTGAGCAACTAAAGCTTAGCAAGACTGCCCATCAATGTGGCCATAAATAGCTGACTCCTAGCATGCCAGGCTGAATTAGGACAAGCTCTATACTATGCCAAACCCGTGTTAAGAGTGAGTCCTTACCTTTCAAGTTTTAGCCCTAAACAAGTTATTACCATTACTTGCTTTCATTAACCAGCTATATTCAAATCATTATACTAACAATTGCTAATTAACTAAGCAAGCAAGAGTTGCAAACAATTTATTATAGTAAAAGCATAAGTCATGATTAAATAATATCCATTAATCCATTAAGTTCAGTAATTATCTATGTGATGACTACCACAAACAAGCGGTTACTCATATCCGAGAGTCGTGGCAATTTGAATCAATGTACACACTGCAGGGGAAAACCCAACCAACACAACCCGTATGCTTCCCACGCCTGTCTGCATACGCCCAGCGTACGCTTCCTGCGGGCGGTCCCTGTATGTTGCAACCTTTCGTGAGACGCTGACAGATTTGGACTGATCCCACTGCTCCAGAGAAAAAGGGCTCCTATCACAATCCACAGCACGTCGACTGACCGATCTGCAGGACCATACACAGCTTCTCTGCCGAGCCAGCCAATGAAGCACGGGGCGTAAGCCAAGCTCCTGTCGGTGACCAACTACTAGGTTTACCAGGCCCATATCACCGGCATGCGATCGTACATTCAATACTTACTCACAGGTGTCAACCCATTGGTCCTTAACCGACATAGGCGGGGGCTACAACCTTGGAGGTGCCGGCTTTCCACATACCACTCCCTGACGTTCCCAACCAGTTGTCTCCCCTTTCCCCTCAAGGCCCCACCCTGTCTTAGATTATCCACACAACATTTACCAACTGAACTAGAGAGGGAACAAGCCGTAAATCTCACGAGTGGGAGCATCCACTCGACTTCTACCGTAACCTGTCATCGAAGCATAGCATGAGCTAACGATATTCCATCAAGATAGGGTTAACAAGGGTAATCCAGAAGGTAGCTCCTAATGCAACTAGATTGTCATCCAATTCCTATAGACTTAATGCACAATCAAGTAAAACATAAATATATATTTAGAATCAAAGATAAGGAGTATTGGTTAATGCACCAGGGCTTGCCTTGGTTTTGCTCCTAGTCAGTGCCCACGACTAGTGCTGGCTCCGGTGGTTCCACGCATCCTTTCTCCGCGTGATCTATCACAAATATGCAAGTATAAGACACTAACATAAATGCAATGCACGTGGTGCAAAGAGTGGTATGCTACATGCTCATGCACAACTTAACCATATTAACACTTACAAGCCATTTACTAATTTACCCCTAGCATTCTTAGTATTTTAGTAATTTAATTACAACTTAGATATTTAGCAACATGAGCTTTCTACCTCTAATCATGCCCGCTGATTTTATACCAGTGCTACACAGTGCAAGGAAGCTCTACACCAAGAATTAATATTTTTCTAATCAGAAATTATTTTCTACAATTTATTTACTACAAAAATAGAGATTAAATTCTAGAAATTATTCTAACTAGGGACTAATTATGGAACTTTTTGCATAAGCTACTAACAATCATATAACTTGCATGCAAAAATTAAAAACATTCCCATGTGTAGCTATTGGTAAACAATTATCTTTGCATTTGAGTTGTTGAAATTTTGTACAATAAATTACTGCACAAGTGAGAGTTTGGTCAAACCCAGTGTGTAGAGCTGCTCATTAGGGTTCAAATAAAATTTACTTTGAACTTTTTGGACCTTCCTACCAGTTCCTCTCGAATTTCAAAGTTTGAAACAATTTCTGGAATTTATTTAAATAAAAAGGAAAAAAGAAAAGGCGTAAACAGCGCATGACCTGAATCCAGCCCATGGCTTCGGTCATTCGGGCGTGGCAGCCTATGAAGCGGGATGCACCGGCCTGCAGACGCAGCTCGGCCCACCCGTGGAGGCCGGCCCATGTGGTGCCCGGCTGCGTGCTCGACGCGTTCAGCGCCGTGGTCACCATGAAGTGGCCACACGCATGGCGGCGCTTTGGCACAGCCGGCGCAGTCGGAGCAGGGGCCCAAGCACAGCAAGGTCTTTGGTTAGAGCACCACCACTAAACGGCGTATGTGTCGGCAAGGAAATTCGAGGCGGGGCTCACCCGAGTAGCGGCGCGTTGGTGGAGCGGTGGGACGGCCCGGTGTGGTGGCGTTTGACGGTGGTGGAGCTGGCACCGTGGTCGCTGACGACACAGCCCTAGTCCTACACCACGGGGAGAGGGAGAGGAAGGTGAAGTGGGGACGAAGGAAGGCGAGAAGAGGCACGACTAGTGGCTCACCGAGTGGGCTGAATCTAGGAAGGACGGGGGAAGTGGTGGCGTGCTTGAGCGTGGCTGAGAAGGAGCGGGGCAGAAAGGGAAAACGGGACAGCGACCAGTGCCTTTTTATGGCGGCTCGGTGGTGTGGCAGAGATGAAAGGGAGCAGGGGGGTCCAGGGTGGGCACTACATGGAGGGCGGACGAGGAAGAGAGAGGGTGCCCCGGGCATGGCAGGGACAGCTCAGGCGGTCAGCACCGGGGCGCGAGCGACGTTGGCGCGAGCGGCTAACAAGGGGACCGGGCGACGACGGGGCCCGGTGGGCAGCAGCTGGGTGCGGGAGGGGTGAGAGGGAGTGTGGCATGGGGCGCTGACCGGCGGGCTCGGCAGCACAGTGCCGGCTGGTCAGGTGTTAAACCCGATTCAAACAGACTCAAACAATTCAAAATGGTTCGAACAGATTCAAAATTGCCCAAATTTGGCTGACTCAAAAGATGCTTTCCCGTGCTCCAAAAATGGGAAATAAAATATGGTTGGGAAGATCTTGAGATGAGGAACAACTTTGTTTATAGACATTCCCTCATATTCTGAACAGATTTTGTACTAAAAATCATAGAACTTCTATGAGTTGAATTTCAATAGAAATTCACTAGAAATTCTTAGACATTTAGAATTTGATGAAATTCAGCTAGCAAGCTCCTTGTCACACCTTACTACAAGGAAAAATACATTTCCAGCAAAAGATGATCAGAAATTTGAATTTCTTTTGAAAAGGGAATTTGAATTGATTTTCCTATAGTTTAAAATCTAGACTTAATTTTTAAATTCCACTTGTTGATTTATGACCGCATTAGCACCTAATTAATTGCTAATGACTTTGATTAGGGTTTCCAAAATATAGGATGTTACATTTACCCCCGCTACCATTCTTGTGTGTATTCTCTATCTCATCGATACTCATACTTCAGATGGCCAACCCAAGGAACCGTGTTGCCGCCAACAATGCTGACAACAATCGGGAGAACAACAACCAAGATGCCAACCCACCACCACCCCCTCCGCTTACTCTTGAGCAAGTGTGGGCTATGCAATTACAGATGCTTCAGACCATGCAGCAAACCCCAAGCGCCACCACCACCGAGGGATAGGCTGGTAGATTTTCAGCGCACTAAGCCACCAATCTTTTCTTATGCTATGGAGCTTATGGATGCTGATGATTGGCTCAAGTCTATTGAGAAGAAGTTGCAAGTAGTGCGAAGGTGAACAAACTGGATGCTAGTCAAGGATTTGAGATGCCAGTGGCAAACGATTATCCTAATGTCTTTCCCGAAGAGTTGCCAGGTATGCCACCTGACCGAGAGATCGAGTTTGTGGCTGGAGAATAGAAGGTGTTTGGGGCCGAGCACCAATGACCTACTGCATTACTGCAGCCGTTGCAAGTGCCCGAGTGGAGGTGGGAAGAGATCGTCATTGATTTTATTGTGGGTTTGCCAAGAACTCAGTTAGACTATGATTCCATTTGGGTGATCGTGGATTGATTGACCAAGGTAGCTCACTTTATAATTGTTGAGACCACCTACTCTGGACCGCAACTAGCAGAGTTTTATATGTCGAGGATAGTTTGTTTGCATGGAGTGCCGAAGAAGATTGTGTCTGACAGAGGGACACAATTTACTTCAAATTTTTGGGAGAGATTGCATGAAACCTTAGATACCCAATTGCACTTTAGCTCCGCTTATCACCTTTAGACCAATGGTCATATCGAAAGAGTTAATCAGATACTAGAAGATATGCTAAGAGCTTGTGATATGCAATATGGAAGGTGTTGGGATAAGAGTCTGTCGTATGCCGAGTTCTCCTATCACAACAACTATCAAGAAAGCTTGAAGATGGCACCGTTTGAGATGTTGTATGGTCATAGGTGTCGAACTTCATTGTTTTGGAGTGAGGCTGGACAACAGAAGGTGTTTGGGCCTGACATTTTGCAAGAAGCCGAGAAGCAAGTTCGTAAGGTTAGGGAGAACCTGCGAGTTGCGCAATCGAGGCAAAAGAGTGTCACACCAGGTTTTGAGGCCAAACCGAATGCTCATAGTATGTATGCCCAGCAATCAAGTTTCCACACATAACATATAGAAAATGGATACAGAATAACCAATGTCTCAATATAATATATTTATTTCATGAATAATGTCTTACAAAAGACTAAATTGAGCACTCTTGATAACATAGCAGCAGAAAGACACCATAACTCCACGAGTAATCGACCGGGGGTAATCGCTCGCCTAGAACTCCTCATCAAAGAATCCAAAATCTCCTTTACCTTCTGAGCTACATGTTTGTACAACAGGAGAAAATAGCACGGTTGAGTACACTTATGGTTGGTACTCGGCAAGTGCATGAAATAATGATATGCAGGGTATAATATCAAAGGTAAAGCTATAATAAGGTTAAATGCAGAAAAGCACCTATACTTGA
>VSTD030004240.1:0-10401 GCA_008808055.3 Sporobolus alterniflorus
AAAAATTATTCTCTCCAACAATCAAGCCCTAAATCACATTATTAAAAAATAAATCAGAATATTAGACAATAAAAAATTAATGATTATATGAAAAATAATGATAGGACCCTAATAGGTGAAACATTATATTTAGAACCAAAAATGTTATGCCCAATAATCATTTAACATTTTTTAAAAAGTCATTGTTGAAAGCTATTTCAAAATATAGTATTATTTAGATACTCTGCTGAAGATGCTCTAACAGGAAAAATGTAACACGTACATCTTAGAGAAACAAAAAGCATCAATCATCCAATCCAAAGACAGGTCATAAACATATGCGCACAAGAACTGCAACTCTTTCTGATTAAAGGATTTGTTACTAGTCATATCACTTGTAAATCTTAAAGCAGTCGTACTAAAACAAGGTTTTACAAAAGAGGATAGGCAAAACAGCAAAACATAGGTTCTGAAACGTGAAAAGGGTAGTAGACTATGCTCAAAGCTTTCAGCGCTTCCCACCACCGCCACCAAGCTTCGGGCCCTTGGCACCCTTGGGAACAACACCCTTCCCCTGCGACTTCTGGGACTTGGCCACCTCTGCCTTCTTCGCCTTCTTCTCGTCCTTGGTCTTCTTGATGCGCTCCTTGATCTCGCTGTGAATGTCATGATATAGTTCCAAATTAGAGAAGAATTCAAAATTTGTTCACATTATTCATTTGTATTGTTCAAATTAAGCATCAGTATCCATGTAAAAACAAATCTTACTTTACACCAAACCACAATGGTCATAAGGCACATATATAACAGCTTTACAATACGACAGAACATACCGGAGAGCTGCTTCCCTAGCAGCATCACGAACTTCTGGCTTCTCAGCTCTCTTCTTCTGGATGACTTCCAATGAAGCACCAACAATGGACCTGGAGTATGGCTTCTTGGTGGTGCGGCGCCTCTTCTTGACAGCCTCAGCATGCATATCCTACAAATAAAAATGTAAAAGGCAAATAGGATATTAGAACACCAACTAAAGCATGACATAATTGTTATTGATTGAAACAACATACTCAGAGAAGGCATCCATAAAAACAGGCTGATATGTAGATAATGCATTAATGGCTGCTGTAATTGCATGATTAAGAAGACAGCCACCCAAATGAAGATGTGGAACATCATTAAGCACGGTTATTTGAGAACTGTACAACTGGAGGACTTAAGAAAGTGGAAGGAGTTAATATCCGGTACCTTCTTGTGTTGCTTCCTGTACATTGCTGTCCAGGAAAGCTTAGCAGGCTTCAGGCGGTTGTGGAAGTAGCGCTTGCATTTTGAGTTGGCGAAAAGGAACACCTGCAGAATAAGTATAATTATCATAAGACATCTTGGTTTATAAATATTATTGACAGTAAATGCTTCAACAAGCCAACCTGAGAATCAGCACGGATAAACCGGATGCCTTTCCCTGGGTAAATCTTCTGACCACTGAAACGGCAAAGTTCCGTCCTGCAGACAGAATGCAATACTTAACAATGATATACGGTAGCTTCAAAATGCAATGATCAGAATCATCAGTACCAAAATCAAGTAGAAAACAGAAGGCGTAGACTAACTAAACCTATGAACAAACTGCAACAGCAGTCACAGAGGTATAAACTTACTTGAGCACCATCTTCTCAGCTTCTAGACAACCTCACGAATCCTGATTATTTCCCATAGATCAAAGATAGAACAATTAGTGAAGATATCATCAACTAGTGATAATGGATTAGTACAGAAACTTAACAACGAAATAAGCCATGCAAATGAAAAACGGATACGTGGGATTTGACAGGCGGCAGGAACACAACCAATACGTGCGCAAGGGTGGTACCCAGGTCAATCTCGCACGTGAATGAAATAGGCAACTACGCAACGCCAAAGCCAGAGGGTGTCTCAGTACGCTCAAAAGACTTGACAACCTACAATTTCACAATTAGTCCGCGAGAGGTAACTACAATCCACAGCAAAGACTCATTCAACAGATTGAACTGTCGGGGGGCTACTGGGAGCAGAGACACGGAAACAAATCTCGGCTGCAAAGCGGGTTCCCTGGTCCATATAGCACACGAAAATTTCAGGCAACTACGCCACTGAACAGCAATAGTACCAGTGCTCTGATCCGTTCCTGGAACGGGAATCCCTAAGATGACTACACACACAAACACAACCAACTAAAACACTCATGGAAACGTCCCGATGGTCTACACCACCGCAAGGCACTGAACAAGAGGATATAGGAACAACTGTACAGGCGCAAGAGACCAGGTAGGGCTCATATCCAGATCGCAGAATGGAAATAAGAACTGATTCACGCACGATTCAACGGCGGGACAATTAGCTGATCCGAGATGGGGGCAAGGGGAGGGAGGTTGAACGGATACCTTCGGAGGCGACGGGCGGCGGCGGCGGGGAGGAGAGCAGTGTGTTCGGGGGTTCGCGAGGGTTCTTATGTGCTCATTGGTGGACCGGGCTAGGGCAACTTACGACGAAGCCGACCAATCGTGGGCCGTTAATGGGCTTACGGGCGAGGCCCAAATCATCAGTTTATGGACTAAGTCTCCCGTTTGACGGGTCGTGCTCGCAGGCGCGAGGCCGGTCCGTTTGGAAGAGAGAGGCCAGGGAGGAGCAGGCCGGGGAGGGCGACGGCGCGTCGTCGGTGAGAGGTTATCCTGGAGACCTCAGCAACCATAAGGCACCGGCGAAAGCAGGAGCTCATTCCCCTCACGCTGGCAGCAGGCAGAATTAAAATGTTTCCACCACTGTTTGAGAGCTCCTCCAGTCCTTGGAGAAAAAAGTGACGTGTTGACTTGCTTGCCGGGCCGTACGATCGCAGTCTCACTCTGATCCAGTGGACCCTGCCGCTCGATGATTGGACTCTTTTGACAGCTACCCGACGCTGAGGTGGGGACGATGGACTGATCAAGGTCTTCGAGTCCGGTCCGGCACATCCACGCATGCAGCCCGCCGAACGATCACTTACCGGCGGCCACTGCCTGCCTTCTCCGCGCCGTATTTTTCTCCCCGTCAGTGGATGCCGCACTGGCCACCGATCGCTGCCTCGCCGGCGCTCCGTCCACCAGCGAAAGCCTATGTCAACCCAATGGATTCACACACGCGCGACGCCGAATTGAAGGGGGTCAGGGAAGCTTGAGATCGATGGAGTGTTTGTGCCGCCAGATCACATCGCACTACACGGTAGCTGACACTGCAAAGCCAGGAACGTGCATGTGCATGCATGCGTTTAGTTTGGGTGAGCTGATGATCGAGCAGAACAGCAAAATATCTACCCGATGAAGCCCGGCGCAGTCAAACTTGAGAACTGCTGATATGACTGCCGCTAGTGCATGCTCGTGTCGATTTTATGATGCATGCATGAGCTTAATTATAAAAAAAAACATGCACAGTACCACTAGTGGTGATATGCCAAAAACTTGCAACGTCAACTGACGACTGAAAGTTTATCCACCATGGCAAGAACACCCCGCGCGGGAGTATGTATCACAGTTTCAGAAACTATATTCGTTCACGGGTTCACACATGTTTGCAGCACACAACGATCCATGCGAGGATCGGTTATTGTGCTTGCGCCCATCTCGAACGATGGAATATCACGTGAGATGGCATAATTATTCTCGAGGCGGGTGTCAGGTAGGGGGAAATCCATCACAGGACACCATGATGGGCAGTCGTTAGCCATGAAACTGGTGACTCTAGTACTACTGACTAGTGATACCACTTCTCCAAATCAGCTGCGAATGAAAGCTCGTTTCGCTGGCACGATACATCATACATGGAAGGGAAGCATTTCTATGGATTTTTACAAGTCGTTTTCAGGAGTACTTGGTTGATTAAAGGAACTGAACTCCCGCATTAGTCCATTAGGCTGGTTCTAGTGGTACCGAACCGGCCGCTGCCAGAACTATCAACTACGTCATGTCAGTTTTCTCTCCTCCCTCTATCGATCACTAATGTTCTCATCCTTGGCTGGCTCACAGCATCTCCCTAACAACCACCAGCAACATGTCAACTTATCTATTCCAGATTTAACTATTTCAAACTTCATTATGTGATGAATAAAATTGACAAAATAAAATAACTTTATAGAATTTAAAATTTTGAAAATTACATAAAACTTAAAAATATACATTACATAATAATTTAAACTAGAAATTACAAAATAATTAAAAATACACTAATCTAATGGTGATGCTACTTGTTCCACAATGCTCAATCATGTCTAGTTGACCATCTTGTGGATGGAACTTCCATCTCCACCTTGAGCGGCTTCATCAACAGTGCAAGAGAGAGCATCAGCCACTTGATACTCTCGTTGCTTGAGCTCGAAGAAGACATGATGTTGGTGAGGGTGTGAAATAAGGAGTAAGAGTTGTAAAACTAGCTCAAATGGGTGTGAAAACCAGCTTCAACAGATCACCCCTATTTATAGATAAATGGAGGGCAAATTTTCATTTTTTACAATTTTTTTTGATTTTTTAGAGTTCAAATAATAAAAAATAGCTAATTCAATGACTAGTTGATGTGACGTTGATGTAACATCAGAGACCAATCATAGGCCACCAATTGGGCTACCGACTGGCTATGTTAATGCCTACCGACCGCGTTCGTCTCCAACACGGTCAGTATCGATCGGTACTGACATCGACTGCGTGATCATCACATCAGTTGAAGCAAGCGGTAACGACCGTGCCGCGCTCACTACCGACCAGGCGGGCGGTACCGTCTGCCATTAATTGAACCAACCTTACCACTGGTGATATGAAACATAAGATTCTGAAAAATTGGACAGTGAGAGATGCCATGTCGGCACACACTCAGACCAAAATAAGCAAAAGACCAGAAGTTTTCATGTTTTTGTGATGCATTTATGTACACTTTAAATACATATTATGAAATCTATAGGCTACACATCTAGTTTCGAGATAACCATGACTATAACTCCGAGAAGGACCGCATAACTGATCTCAACACGTCCTCTCTTTGTATAGAAGAAGTAAATGTTGTAATTTAGGCCCTGTTTGAAACCTTTAGAGATTATTGTTAGCTTCTAAAATTAGCTATAGAGGTTTCAAATAGGGTAGCTAATACCTCAGCTATTTATTAGGTAACCCTCAGCTAACAAAAATCCCATTAGCTGGACCAACCCAGCTAATCCCAACTAATTGTTGGCTAATGTCTATTCTACCCCTGCCCTCTCTCCTCCCTCCCTCTCCTCCCCGTTACAGAAAAGAATTCTCACATCGCAGCTCCCATCGCTCAGCCCAGCGTGCGGCCGCTCTCGCGTTGATCCCCAATCATGTCGCCGCCCTCCCCAACCGCCCAGCGCACGACCGGCCACCACCAACTCACGCTGCCCTTCCCAAATCACGCCACCGCCCTT
Source organism: Sporobolus alterniflorus (assembly GCA_008808055.3). NCBI lineage: Eukaryota > Viridiplantae > Streptophyta > Magnoliopsida > Poales > Poaceae > Sporobolus > Sporobolus alterniflorus. The sequence goes on from VSTD030004240.1 coordinate 5,414, forward strand.
CCCTAATTGTGCTGCATTGTATACTCTGTGTTACTGACTTCTGCCTTCTTTGGTGGTACTACTGATTTCACGATTGATTTTGCCCGTTACAACTTAGAAGTCATGTTTATATACTATCATTCAACGAAAGCATGAAGTTGTTCCAGAAGTAGCCAGGTTAATGCAGTGACACCCCAATGTGCAAAGCAGGAGCTAGCCAATGTTCCAGAAATAAACCAGAAGCACTATGGACAATTGGCTCTAGCAACCAAATAATTAGTTAGGGGTTTTAAACAGCCTCCAGCTAATAATTAGCTGGCCCAATCCAGCTAATAGAATATTAGCTAGCTAACAATTAGCTTTAGAGGTTCCAAACAGGGCCTTAGAACCCTGTTAAAAATATAATGTTCGAAGTGACCTCACTAGGTGGTCCCTTTTGTAACACATGAATATATATCATATGAATCATTCAATATTTCTTGCCATTTAAAGATGACTTAGCCGCCACACACATAACTTCATAACATCCACTACTACAAACTGGCACTATAGCCACGCAACCCCATTTTACTATAGCAATGAGTCTAATTTGTCCCGTCGCTACAATGACTATGCGTCATAGTAGCGACGGGCAGCCTTGACGTCAGCGATACGTGAAGTCAGAAGCGACGGGCGAAAGCTGACATCATCTATGTCCATCACTACTGAGGAGCACAACAGCGACGGATAATGATGATGTAATCTGCGCTCGTTGCTATTGTGTCCATAACAGTGATGGGCTATGCTGACGTAATCAATGCCCGTTCAAAGATGAAGTGTCATGCATCTTCACTGAACAGTCGCATGCACCTCCTTGGAATGGACGCCGATGACTCCATATAAACTGGAATCACTGAGAACGACACTCTTCGTACCAAACCGAGAACACAATGACTTCCACGGACAACAAATGCAAGTATGCCGACAACATCGAAGAAGAGGAGGCAGAGGAGTCCACGACGACGTCGAAGAAGTAAAGGACGAACGGCGACAACGATAACTCCTCCTCATCATCATCAACCGATGACTTGTTGTCAGAGGAGGAGGTCTCTTCGGAGGAGGAAACGATCTGGTGAGCCCGCTCTGACGACGAGGACACCACTGACTCAGAGAATGACTCTATCAGAAACAACGGGGACACCTTTGACGACAAGAGTGACGGAAACGATGACAACGATGACAGCGATGGGAGCGATGAACAGTTCTCTGATGCGGCATTCGATTAGTTAATTAGTTATAGTATTACTATGCAGTTGTAGTATTAGTATTGGGTAATATATTCTATAATATTAGTATTAATTCTCAATCGTTGAATGGATCAATCTCTTCTCAATCATTTTCTATCACATTGTGTAATATATTAAATGGATCAATCTATTCTATATTCTATTCTTTAAATTTTTTGTAGCGATGGGCCTTAACCACAATAGCGACGGGTCTTGATTAGTAGTGACGGGCGTTGATTACTGTTCATCAATAATGACAGACGTTGATGGCATCAGCATGCCCGTCACTACTATTCATCAGTAGCGACGGATGTGCTGACGTAATCAACGCCGCACATCACTATTCTTCTTCTTTTTAAGTGTGGCCCCTTAAACCCTAACGGTGGCTACTATCATTTTCCCGCCACCTTGCGTGTCTACTCCTCGACCGCCTCCACCATCATCGGGTCCATGCTAGCGCCTCACCGATGACCTCCCTAATCGCCTTTGGGTCCATGCCGGTGCCTCCCCGACTACCACCGAGTCCACACTGCGCTCCTGCTCCTCCTTCACGTCCACCTTGACGCTGCACCCACCGCCTCCCTGATCGCTGTCGGGTCCACGCCGCGCGCCTGCTCCTCTTCCGTGAGTGCCTCGATGCCACGCTGACCGTCTCCCCGATAGCCGTCGGGTCCGCGCCGACACCTTGACGCAGTGCCGACCGCCTCCTCGATTGTTGTCGGCTCCACACCGGTGCCTCGTCGACCGCTTCCCTGATCGCCGTCGGGTCCACGCCGCGCGCCCACTCCTTCTCCACGCCTGCGTCCACCACCGTTGAGGTCCTCCCCACTCTCTCCCTCTTCCACACAATATGATGTCGTTTGAATTTTGTAAGTTGCATGGTTCACTTGAAAACTGTTCATAAATATATTAGGTTAAATTTGATCAAGGTATATCATGTGATGCATTAATACTAAGTTAGCCATCATAGTTCACGAAACAAAACATTCACCCAAATTTGAGAATTAGACCACCAATTCCGAGAATTAGACCCAGATGCTGAAATATAATTTAATTTTACTCAACTAACTTTAGGTTTTACCTAACAAGACCATGTTGAATCAACAATAATAGGCTACATAGACACAACATATACAGGGTGAAAAAGATCTTGAATTAGAAATTTCATGACAGTCAACTTGCTCATCTGAGGTGAAAAGGAATTGAACTAACTAAATGCTTATGACCAAATTGTTAAAATAGATTAAATATTTATAATTATGGGTCTTATGTTAAAATACTTATGATCAAATTGTTCCATAGATTAAATGTTTATAATTATGTGCCTTATATTAAAATGCTTATGACTAAACTATTGCATAGATTAAATGTTTATAATTATGAGCCTTATGTTAAAATGCTTGTGACCAAATTGTTGCATAGATTAAATGTTTATAATTATGTGTCTTATGTTAAAATGCTTCTGACTAAATTACTGTATAGATTAAATGTTTATAATTATGGGTCTTATGTTAAAATGGTTATGACCAAGTATTTAAACTATTAACTGTTAACCATGAACTCCGTCCACACCGGTACTCCTCCTAAACACGAGGAAGAGGATGATGAGTCCAACATTGACCTTTCAATGTTTGACTCAGATGATGATGGGTCCTCTGACCTGGATGATTGTTGCCACCACATTGAAAAGGTAAGCACAAGTATTCAAATGTTTAATATATTTATTACTAATCTCATAATTACTAATTAAATTATATAAATTCATGACCAGATTCGACTGTTAGAAGAGATGGTGGCTAAGGCGGAGTCAGACAATAAAATCCTGATGCAATTAATTAACCATCAAAGAAAGCGTCAGAGGTGGTCAAGAAGACAGTGAGTACAGATGTTCAAATGTTAACTTTATTTATTACTAGTCTCATAATTACTAATTAAACTATATAAATTCATGATCAGGTTTGGCAGTTAGCAGAACGATTGGGTAAGGCGGTGGAGGAGGCGACCAAGAAGGTGGAGGCCGACCAGAATACTGGCGGCTGCTCTTAGATACCAATTATTTAGCTTTTATTGAATTTGATGCTTTTGTTTAGATGTTGTTGAACTTTATGTATGAACTCTGTGTATGTATGTTATATTAGATGTATGATCTATGTATGTTTAGTTTTTGTTGAACTTTATGTATGAAATCTATGTATGTATATTATTAGATGCGGATTGTGTTTTCTTTCGGTTGAATACAGATTGTGTTATCTTATCTTTCAGAAACTGAATACAAATTGTGTTTTCTATCCAGTAGTGACGGGTGAGCTGACGTCAGCTTGCCCGTGGCTAGTATGACCCCTGGTAGCGATGGGTGAATGACATCAGCACGCCATCACGTCCGTCGCTACTGTGTCTCCAAGTAGCGACAGACAGATGACATCATCACGTTCGTCACTACTAGAATCCACAATAACATTATTACGTTCGTCGCTATTGTGATATCACTGTAGTGACGTAGTAATAACGACGAGCATGATGTCTGTCGCTATAGTGGCTTATTGTTCGTTCCTACAGTGGTGTGTTGTAGTTGTGATCACACCTCATAATAAGTCATCACGATCGTCACTATTAGGATCCACAATAGCGACAGATGACTTCTACTCATCACTACTACAATGACTTATGATTCATTCCTACAGTGATATATTACAGCAGTGATCACACTTCATGATCACGCTCCCATACAATCAACTGAATTAGCGTGCAAAGTGTGAGGCCATGTTTTGCACACAGGGCCAAGTGTGTCCGTGCACACCTTATCATTACCCGCAACACGTACGTGGGACTGATCAAGTTGCGAGTCAGCATCATGTCAGCATATAGAGCCATCATCATCCATGGCTGGAAGGAAGGACAATAATCTCTAAATCATCCTTTTCAGTCATTGTATATTTCAACCGTCCAGAATTTTCATTCACTTGTGAAAAAATATTATCTAAAAAATACTCCCTCTGAATTTTAATTGTTGACACCATTGATTTTTTTGTCAAATGTTTGATCATTCGTCTTATTCAAAATATTAATTTAAATATTCAAATTTATATGTTATATTTTAAATTTCTTTAATAACAAAATAAATTACAATAAAATATATGAGTTTTCTAAAAATATTTTGAATAAAATAAATGATCAAACATTGTGGCGTCAATAATTAAAATCTAGAGGGAGCAATTATTTTAACAATACATTTTTATTGTTCTAACAGTACCTTTTTAACGTTCGAGCAACTATGCCTTTTATCGTTCTAAAAAGTTTACTTATGCAAAAGTAAGATTACAATTCACTGTTAGTTTGATCTCCTGCTGACCCGGACCCCAACGGATCCGAGTCGGGCCTTGCCCTCACAAACGCGCCCTGATCGGGGGTGGCCAGCCCAGATGGCTGGTGGGCCCCCGTCGCCCTGCGCCATATAAAAGGGGGTAGGGGTCGGTGGCACTGATAACCAAGTTGACCGTGTCGTACACTCCACCAACACCCCAAACCCTAGCCGATCTAGTGGTGAGGTGCAGCCAGCGGCGGGACTGCTCACCACCGGTGCCACATCATCGCCCTACTCCACCGCCGTCCCCGGTCAGTGTCGTTGGTGACCCGAAGGTCGTCGGGATTTCGTCCGAGCCGCCACCCACGCCGCCTCGACACCGACAGTCGCCATGGTGACCACGCCGCCGCCAGCACCCACGCGGGGTCCCGCGACCCACGAAG
>VSTD030004241.1:0-10399 GCA_008808055.3 Sporobolus alterniflorus
CTATGAGAGGTACCCGCAGGTTCAAGGTTAAAGGAAAATTGGCTCCAAGATATGTTGGACCATTCAAGATAGTTGACAGCCATAAACTACATAATGACCACAAACATCACTGTTAATACAAATTAATCCTCCAATTAAATTATCTCATTGGTTCAAATTCAATCAGAAGATTAATCTACTAATTAATGATAAAACAATACCAAAACTGAGAAAAGAAATCAATTTTTCTTTACTGTTCATCATGTGAATGCAACCCAGAAAACAAACCGGCCAACCGGCCTACTCGCGCTATGCGCTCCCCACGCACCAAGCCTTGAGCATGGCCTGGGCCGAGATTATATTCCTTTTACTGGGCTTGGCACATTTAATTAGAAACGAAAAGGAAAATTTACTATTCACCACTTCAACGGGCCATAAAGGAAATCAGACTGCGGCCTTCTCTTCACGCGAAAGCTTGCCTCGCTCCCCAACCGCTTTATGGGCCTGGGCTTGGGAACATGTGTGCCCATCTAGGCCACCACCGCCAGCCTGAGCGATGATGGCCGCCCATCGTCATCGGACGGCTATCCGCCATTTCATGGCGAACAAAAACCCATGACTGGCGCCCTTCGTGAACCCTAAGGCTCATTCCTCACTCTTTCCGCTTCTCCTCTCTGCACCGCACCGAGCGAAGCACAGGCAGCCCGTGACCTTGCGCAACTAGGACCAGGCGAAGTGGCGCAGCAGGTCAAGGCAAGGGGTACCGCTGTCACGAGACCCCTCGTCGGTGCACGCGCCCACCGATGGGTGTACACGCTGCTGTCAAGTGGCTTCTCGGCAGTGCACTTCACCGCGTGTGCTCCAACACGGTGGAAATCGGCGGTGGCCCAATGAGATCGAGCACTTTGTGTCCTTCCCGCAAGGCGACATCCACCGCTTCTTCTTCACGCATGATGGTGGCGGCTTGGGCTTGTTCACGCAACAGTGGAGATCTATGCTGGCGGCCACTCATGGCATCTTCCCGCACGACAGCGACTACGACTCATCTTCAACCCACGTGGCGACGCAGATCCGCGACCGGTGGTGGTCATTAAGTGGTGGTCCAGAGGTCCTCCCTCCTCCTTCCCGGAGCCCGACGTCCATGATGAGGGCGGATCCGGTGTGGCGGTGAGGTGAGAACCTGCCACCCTTCAAACCTAGGGTTAGGGTTTCAGTTCTTATTTCCTTTACTTGATTCTCATTGATCTACACTGAAACCTATACCCTCCTTCTCACATGCTACCCCAACTAAGATCTGCAACAATGGCCTATGCTCCTGATACCAATGTTAGATTCTAGGAACTCTAGGTGTTGGTTCTAGTGGGTAAAACATTGAGTAGGGATCTTGAGCGACATACCGCGGGGCTGGGTGACGTTCTCGATTCGGAGGCAGTGTCGACGTAGAGGTTCTTCTTGGTGGCAATGGCCAACAGTGGTGCATCCCACCGCTACAACTCCTGGGTGATAGGACCCCCGATATATGTTTTCTGTTTCTCACGGTCGATGAACTTCAGTTCGTGTGTCATATATATTGGTGTTGGCGGTGGGGCCCACTGCCCCCTTGATTGAGGGATTGCCCCCAATTAGGGCATGGGGAGGTGGACTTGGTCCCTATGACCAAGTCCATTGGAGATCAACTCCAACACGTCGTCCCCTAGTCATTCGCTCGCACCTGGCCCTTGCCCAGAGCTGTCACCCAGGGAGTCGATTTCCTCAGGCCCCAACCCCTGGGTCAGGTCTCCTCCTCCAACATGAGCACGTGCTAGTGCTCATGGGAGAGGTCCTATCCAAGATCATGGGGAAGGAGGCCGCCAGAGGGAGCAGAGGTGGCATCCATCTGGCTACCAGAGAAGCACTTGGGGCGATCGGTGGGAGCGTCCAGTTTGTGGAACAGGGTCCCCTCATAACCCACATGTTTTCAAACATGGCAAGCCGGATCGAGGGAGGGAGGGTCCGTGGGCTAAGCAAGGCCCAAAGGGAGCAGGAGTATCGAATCTGAGATCGGTTTCCACGTGGCATCATCTCATAGACCTGGAGGTGGGAAGAGAATCTCTCTAGAAAAGATTTCTGCAGTGAGACCACTTTTGGAAGAAGATGAGTGTGAGGGGTGTTTCTTCGGTAAGCTTTGGGTAGCACCTCAGCCGCGACTAGGTGGGGTGCGCCACCGTGGATCTCATCCACTCTGGGTCCATTGTGCTGCTGAGGGACTAGAGATCATGGTCCATTAGGGAGGCATCCCGCGAGCTTAATAGATGAACTGAGTCTGAGGGTTGAGAGAAGTTGCCCAGCAGGGGAGATCTAGAACCAAGGTGAGCAATCCTACCTCCAAACTCTAGCAGGGGAGATGGCTGGCCATGGTGGTAGAGGGAGGGGAAGAGAATGAGGAGACAAGTTTGAGGAGGAAGGGTGGGGCAGTGGCCCGAATTGGTGGAATCAGTACCCACCGATGCCTTTCCCTCCTCCCCATTTCCAACCCCTGTTTGGTTTCTTTCCAAATCAACCTCAGTTCCCTCTACAACAGTCGATTCATGGTCAGATGCAGCATCAGTATCCTCCTCATCCACAACATCAGTATGATAGTAATCATAATTTCAGACCTAGGCAGGCCAATCAGGGGGTTATACCAAAAGATAACCAGCAGAAGCAGAAAGCTAGGAGTGATCAGGGTTCTAGGGCTGAGGAACAATAGTAGAGAGTTGAGAAGAAGATAATGGCTGAACCAGAGAAATAGGCCAGTCACATGCCATAATTGTGCTCAGTGGGGTCAATACAACACTGAGTGCAAGGAGCCTAAACAGTGCTTTGTGTGTCAGACAACAGCTCATGTGGGTAAGGAATGTCCAGAATGGTTGACACCTCTTGAACCAGTCTAGTATTTAGGGAGTGCTGCTCAAGGGCTAGGATTTTCCATGTTGAGGTGGTTGATGTGCCAAATAAGAGTGGATACTTGAGGTTCCTAGACAATTGTGCTATCTTGACTGTGGAGAAATGCTTCATTGAGGAAGAGGAAATTGTAGGGAGTTTGCAAAAGCTCTTTGATCATAGTTGGTAGTGGAAATTGAGAGAAATAGAGGAGTTCAAATACTTAGTGAGATTCCCTCCCCATAAGCAGATTGCTTCCACCTTGATTTCAAACACTACATATTTCAAGATGAAAAAGGAAGGGGTCCTCATGTCTCGTAAGGCCTAGACAGGTCATATAGAGCCCTATGACACTCTAGATGATGTGTGGGTTCAGGTTAGTGGAATCCCCCCCCCCCCCTAAATGGAGTAACTGGAAGACTTTTAGGCAGGTGGCTTCATCCTTAGGTAAAATGATGGAGATGGATTGGAATTCCCTCTTTGCTAGTTTCTTTGGCATGGTTAGGCTCAAGATTGCTTCTAAGGATGTATCCATGATCCCTAGGAAGAGGCTATTTGAAATGGGTGGAAATCTCTATCTAATTCAGTTCAAAATAGAGGCTGGTAATGGATAGATTGTGGGTGGTGATGATAAGATGATGGTGGTGACAATGGACAGGGTGATGGGGATGATAACCAGGGGTTTGAGGAATTGGATCAGGATCTGTCACCTGATCCTAAGGGCTCTTCTAGATAGAAGGAGACAAAAGGTAGCTCTATGCAATCTGGACAGGGTTCAACCCCTGCTGCCTCTAGGAAAGTTGTAGACTAGGCCAACTTATTTCAGTGTAGTGAGGAGAAGAAGTCTCTGGGTGACTGTGAGCTAGGTGATTACTCTTGTGTTAGGTTCTTAAGGGAGATGGAAGTTGCAGCTTTAGAGTCTGATGGGGATGATCTGATGATGGATGAGGGTGAAGATGAGTTGATGAAAATTCCAGAAAGTTGGCTGGACAGCATAGAGCAAAAGGAGGGCAGTAAGGGATTGCCTAAGAATTTGTATGATATGCTTGACAAAGCTGGGAATGGTGAGGTTGAGAAGGATGAAGATACACTGATGAGAGACCCTGAGAAGCCAAAACTTGAGAAACAGAGGTGGGTCCTATTTTGGTGGAACCAAGACCTAGTCGACAACAAAAGGATGGGAGTTCTATTTTGGAATGGGCTCAAGAAAGGAAGAGGAGGAACAATCTTGAGGGTGAACAAGGTAAGGCAAACACTTCTAACACTTTCTCTGCCTTGTCAAACTCTGAATTTGTTGATATTGCTAGTATTATTGGTGTTAGTACTGGTAGAGATAGGTTAGAGAAAATGAAGTCAATTAGTAATATGCAAGGTGATAATGCTAGTAGGGCTCAAAAATTTAGTGAGTCATGTAAGAGCTGCAATGTAGTTAGTCAAGACCCTGAGACTGAGGAGCTTGGATGTGCTGATCCATGTACTCCTGTGGTCAGTGAGGTGATTGGTAGAGAGGGGGTGTCTGAGTCTATGGGCCAGTGGAGCCCAGTGGTCAATAGGAAGAAGTCAAAAAATCAATTGTTGAAATGAGGGGTGTGTTTTGGAACACCAGAGGGCTAAATCACCCTAGTAGGAATCTTAGTTTGGGTAGTGTTATTGGGGATAATGGTTTATATTTTGTGGGAGCTTAGGAAACTAATAAGGAAGAGTTCCTTCCTAGTTTCCTGAAGAATTTGGCCACACCTGCTATCTTTTAGTGGCACTACTTGCCTGCTAGAAAGACTACTGGGGGATTCTCTTAGGTGTTAGGGAGGAGAGCCTAGGTGTGACAAATGTAAGTATCTTAAAATTTTCTATGTCTTGTATGATGGTAGACAAAAGGAAGAATTTTAGTTGGAAATTAGTGGTAGTATATGGGTTCCCCTATGATGTGGGGAAAGTGGACTTCATAGATGAGTTACTGAGAAACCAAGTGGTCAGTACCTTGGTTTAACTTGTGATGAGTAATTGACTTGCCTTGGTTTGAATTTGAATTCAGGAAATTTTGGTGGTTCTACCCTATTATTGGTTCGTGTGGAGAAATGTGTTTGCTTGTCTCGTGGTATGTAGTTGACAGGTGTAGGCATGGTAACGGGGAGAGTTTGACAAAAATCCGCCCGCGGCCACACCCGCGGGTGAAAAGTCGCACCCATCGGGTTTCGGACGGGTTTCGGGTCACCCATGGGTTTGAGCAAATTTGAGGTGAATTCAATCACAAGGCCGCGGCGGATTGGAACACCAAGAGAACAACAGGGTTGGTGAGTAAGATGAACGCCACCTAGGGTTACATTACATGACTTGGGTGGGAGATATTGTTGGGTTGGGCCAAAGCTTCGAGGTTGACAAGAATTTAGGTGGGCTGGCTCAGCCGAAACCATCAAAATTTGAAATTTTAGATATTCTCAGGTCACCCATGGGTGAAAAATGAAACCCGCGCTTTCACCCTCTGATTCGTGGGGCGGGTACAGGTCTGAACCGTAGGTGAAAAATGGCACCCACGCCTACACCCATCAGGTAAGATATCCGCCAGATATCCGCACCCACTGGTAAAGTTGCCATCTCTAGACAGGTGCGGCATGGCAGGTAGCGACGAGGATCAAGGCAGGAGTAGGAGACTTGGTGTAGAGAACTAGAGATGGTCAAGTACAGGTCAGGTACTCGGTGGCTGGACGATCGAGAGGTCGGGTGACACTGTGTGTGGTCTGCACCATTATAACACCTCGTGTTACGGTTCTCCTAATTTTTCTCTAATCACCTTCATTAGAGGCTTAATCTTACATTAGATGCCTCGGTTAATCAATTCCTAGTCAAGTCAAAGGATTTTGATTTAATTTGAATTTAAACATTCAGATCGAAGTCAAGAACTTCCTAGTGTGAACTTCAAACTCTTTCCCATGAATTGGGTTGGCTACTAGGTGCAAATAGCAGCCCTTGGCCCAAGTTTCATTCAAATTCAGAGTTCCAAGAAGAAATTATATTAAATTCTATCGAATTCTAAACCTAGAGAATTATCTGAATATTCATTCAAAATCCCTTCCGAATCTGAAGATCTTTAAAACCATATTTTATTTCAAATTTTTGGAGCTAGGGAAGGTCAAGTTTTGACTAGTTAAAGTTTGAACGAGTTTAAATTTTGAATTTGAATTCGTTTGACTAATCTGGGGGAATTTTCAAACCCGGCACAGTGCCTGGGCCCATGCATCAGCCTCTCCCCCCCCCCCCCGTTTTGGCGCTAGCTGCACGTGCACATGCCCTCGCCCATTGTTGCCTCCTCGTGGTCACCAGACCCCCGCCCCCCTGCCACTCTCGGCCGTTGCATGGCGCCCTCCTTCAGTCGTCCCCCACCCCGCTGTGCCGCTATAGAAAGCGCTGGCCGTCGCCCCCCATTTCTCCCCTGCTCTGCTTTCTTCGCGCAAGGAGCTTGCACGAGCACCACTCCACCCCCTGCCCCGTAGAACTCCTGTCCAAGCCGGACCGTCGTCCCCCGTGTTGAATTTCAAGCTCCAGTTGCCACGCCGGGTTGAGTCACCACCTCAACGTCACCATGAGTTTCCCCGACGCAATGCCCCTTCTTCTCTGGTTCTTTAACCATTGGCCCCGCCGCATCTAGTCGCCTCTGCTACTGCCGGCCGCCTCGCTGACTCTGTGCGCGGTGACCGCCGCTTGCACGCGCGTCACGCCGTGCCATGGGCCAGCCGAGCCGTGTGGCAGCTGGGCTGGGCCGACCGACTGAGGCCGCCACGGCCTGCCAGGCTCCATGGACTGCGCTGTCAGCTGGGGCCGAGGTCGTGGGCTGGAGTCGGCCCACCAGCATTTAACCTTTTCAATTTCATTCGCTTAAGAATTTCCAGAAAAACCATTCAAAGTTCCAAAATTTGCATAAATTCATAGAAAATTCATAAAAATGTAAATTAAATTTTGTATGAATACTCTTGAGGAGTTCTATGTAATAAACTTGACCACATCATCATTTGCTCAATTGTGCAGTATATAAAATTTCAATAAGTCAAATCTCTAAGAAATTATTTATACAAATCCATGCATGTTCATACATTGAGTCTTGGCATCTATACTCATACCATGTTCATTAGCTTATACAAAATAACTTATATTTAATTTCTGCTCAGATTAATTGTTGGGATTTAATTTCTGTTTCTACAGTAAATAAATTATAGTACATTGTATCTACCTAGATAAATAGCCACCTTTCGTTTAGTGCTTCCTTGCACTGTTTAGAACCTGCATAAAATTAGAGAACCATGTTAGTATTACCAGTCTCAAGTTATTAAATTTCTAATACCTAGTTAAGTTGTAAATAAATAGAAAAGTTAAGGATAAATTAGTAAAATGGCTTTTATGAATTAAAATGAGTAGAATACTCCTGCTCATGTATCATATTGCACTTTGCACCCCATGCATTGCACATTTTGACCTCAGCTCATATTTATGCATATACGGGTAGATCACGTGGAGCCGAATACAAAAATTCAAGCGGAGCAAGTCCAATGGGTGTTCTGAGGTTCACAAGCGTCAAGTTACGATGATGCTAACATTGTAGTGTTCAAGGTAAGCCCGATGCATCTAACCACTCACCTTGAGTTTTGTTTATAACTTTATCTTATTTATGATACTTGGATGTGCATTAGGTTATAGAAGTTGAATTGATATCCTAGTTGCATTAAGATTACTTTTCAGTCTATCCTTGTGAATCCTATTGCTAGAGATAGGTCATTGGCTATGGCTAGGCATAGATGTAGGCCACCGTAGATGGCCGAGTGGTCGGAAGACCACGGGGTGGCCGTAGATTCTTTAAACTTTGGTTTAATTAATGGTTTATGGTTAAGTTGGAGACCGGGTGGAGCCCTAAGGTGGAAAGGGGGGAGGGGGATAGCTGGATGGGTAGGGCAGGGAGTAGTATGTAGAAAGTCGGCACCTCCAAGGTTGTAGCCCCCGCCTGTGTCAGTTAAGGACCGATGGGTTAACCCCTGCGAGTAAGCATTGAATGTACCGATCACATGCTGGTGATATGGACCCAGTAAGCCTAGTAGCTTCTCATCGACAGAAGGTTGGCTTAAGCCTACTGCTTCATTGGTTGGCTTGGGAGGGAAACTGGGTACGGACCCGCGGATCGGTCAGCCGGCATGCTGTGAATTGTGTCAGGAGCCCTTTTTTCAGGAGCAATGGGATCCATCTAAATCTGTCGGTGACTCACAAAAGGTTGCTATACGTGAACCACGTGAGATACGTATGGTCGAGGGCCATATGTAGACCGAGCATGGAAAAAGTGTGGTGTGTTGGCTGGGTTTTCCCTTACAGGGTGTACATCAATTCAAATCACCGCGACTCTTAGATATGAGTAACCACCTGTTCGTGGCAGTCTTCACATAGCTAAATAATGGATAATATTTAATACTGAACTATGTTTATGCTTTACTATTATTACTTGTTTGCTACCTCTTGCTTGGCTTAGTTCAGAATTATCTAGATTAAGGATTAATTAACTTAGCTTCATGCTAAAGCTTAATGATAATAGATTAGATGTTAAAACTGGAAAGTAAGAACTCAATCTTAGTGCAGGTTTGGCATAGTATAGAGCTTACCCTACTTAGCCTTGCACGCTAGGAGTCATTTATTTATGGCTACTTTGACAGGCCAGTCTTGCTGAGCTTTAGTTGCTTAGGCTTTGCATTGATGTTGTTTTGCAGGAATGTTCTCTCTCCCCCTCCCGGCGTGAGCCGTTTCTGAGGTCGGCATCTCTAGGACAAGGTGCCGTTCTTGATCATCGAGTGTTTTCGCATCCGCAAATCATTTTTATTCTTTATCTTTCGTTCAAACTCTGTAATCAAATTCAAAAATTAATCTGTAATAAAATTTAATTTTTAGAGCATTTTATATGTTTAATTTTTATATGTGATGTATTATGCATCATTACTTCGGTAATATCACCCTATAATGATCCTGGTTAGGACTAGCTGTCCTTTCTAAGGGCGGAGACGTCACGACCGTGGACAAGAAGACGAGGAGTGCATGTTTCTTGGTTTTGCCACAAAACCAAGGTCGATGGGTTTTTCGGTTTGGGTCTCAAAACCAACAACTGTGATTTGATGATTTGGCCATAAAATCACTGCGGTGGTTTCTTGGTTTGAGCCTCAAAACCAAGTGGTCTATGGTTTATTAGTTGTGTCATAAAATCGACGGGATGATAAAGACGGTGTTGGACACATGCTGAGATCTAGCAGCTTGTTTCATCAGAAAGCAAGTTGGGATAGAGTTTTTCAGTCTGGCCTCAAGACTGGTGGAGACGTGGCATGGATGGCGCACGTGGCATTATCATGGAGATTGCGTAGAAGTGAAGCAGAAGATGGTCGGTCTGATGACGTTGAGTGCGGCGTAGTGGAAGTCAGACAAATTACCCTTCAGTAATTGGTAATTTCTTTTTCAACCTGTAGGGACATTTTAGCTTTTTTGTTGGACCTATCAATAGGACAGGGGGCTAGTGGGCTGATTGTCACTTCTTTTGCCTTTCATTTTTTTGTTTCTTATATTAGAAGTAGTGAGTTATCTGAATTTTATGGTTTAATAGTTAAATGAAAAGAGGAATGATGGTAACCTCTGTGTTTAGGAACTAAAATCAATTGTGATTTCATTGGAAATTTTGTTACTTCTTAGTTGTGTTGTTCACATGTTTTGCTTCTCTGATTTTCGTTGGATCTGGGTGTCCTTGTTTTGGCCGAGTGAACCTTGTTCGAGCTATGGCCTCAGTCCATAGCTGGATGATTTTTTCGTGTATTGCTCATCCTGGTTCCGTTCCCTGCTGATTTTATGCGACTGCGAAGCTTGATTCTTGCACCTCTTCTTTCGGTCTTCGTGAGATCGATTTCCTTCTGCTCGGGGCGTGCGTGGGTCTGATTTTGCTCGCATATTCTTTCCGTGGCCCCTCTCTCTTCGGCAGTGGCGTTGACTCCACCCGTGAAAGTTTCGCCGCCCGGATCTCGTTTTCTGTCGACGCTGAATCTGAAGTCCGTCCTGATTTCGTTCATTCAGCTAATTTTTTTCTTTTGGAGTCGCCCGTTCCGAATTCGAGCCACAGGATTTTTTTTCTTCCACCGTGTCATCCGTTTCTATTGCCACCACCGGATCTGGAGCACTGGTTTTCGCTCGTTCTCGCGGTGGGCGTGTGCAGGATTTGGGCTTCCTCGGTGCTGACTCCCTTTGACGAAAAGTTTTGTTCGTAGCTTGTCTCTTGCCGATTGCCCATCCTGTTCTTCTCAGTCTCTCTCGGTGGAGGTGGTGCTGGTGCCGTCACCTTGCCTCGTTTGACATTGCTCTTCTTCCTCCTATACGGATGCCTTCTCAAAAGTGCTTTATCATGTATATGAACCACCAAAGACAGTTCTTGTCTAGGTTCTTTCTCTAAACAAGCAATGCAGACCCATTGTGTTATTTATCTTTTCATGCCAACCGCCCCCCCCCCCCCCCCCCCCCC
>VSTD030004242.1:0-10398 GCA_008808055.3 Sporobolus alterniflorus
TGCAGCTCTCTGACGAGGTAGACGAAGGCGAAGCCGCCCTCACCGATCTGACGGAGGACGCGGAAGCGGCGCTCGTTAATCCAGACGTCACCGCCGCCCATCGCCGCATCGTAGAGGGCGTTGAGGCCCGACATGGAGCAGCCCATCCGCACGCTCTCTCCTACAGTCCTACTACTCCTCGCTACCGGGCTCCTGGCCGCCGGCAAACTCCGACACCGTGCGCCTTCTGAATCTCGGTCTCGTCTGGTTCTATTAGGTGCCTTCGCACTTCCCAGGTCAGCCACCAGGACAGTGACATTTTAAGTTCAGGTTGAACTTTTTTATCAGAAAAAAAAAACAGAAAGAAATCTTGACAAATAAACATGGAACACTTGGCAGTGAATCAGTGACATAACATAGTGGTGGGTTATCATAACAAACGTTGACAATCTGTTTGGCAGATTGAATTCCTTAAAATTTCAGTTAAAATTCACTGATCTGTGAAGCAGCGAACCATGCTGCAATTTCTCGTTGTCCGACGTATGAGAAGTAATTTGGTACTCACTCCTTAGAAAAAGCATATCAAACAAACGTTGAGCGTATCTGCCTAACATGGTTTTACAAAATAACAATTCGATTCTTGTCGATGCAGCAACCACACAGTGGCATCTCGGGAGAATTTCGTCATCGCTTCTAGTTGAGTAATCGCAGTCAACGAGCTGGCGTATGGATTCAGAATGAGAAAGTGCGCTCTTGCGCAATTCGAAAGTGAAGTTGATCACGTGCTAGTGTTCTATTCCCTGCGCGCATTACAGTCAACGTGGTAAACATGCGGAAGTCAACTGCCGCAGGGACCAAAAGTAAACAAAGATCCATGAAACACAAATTCCCTCTGATCGCGGGCTGTTGTGGCATTTCTTCTTTTTGTGGTGTCATGGATAGTTCTCCGTCTCATAATTTTCCCTTTCTGGATCCTAAGAACACAAGGTAAACGGCCAACTATAGCTTACGGGCTATCGCTACATCTTACCATTCACCATCATACATTTATAATTCTTCCTTATATATGACCTCGAATCATTTTTCAGCTATGAAGTGCTGCTGCCATTGGACAAAAAGAAGCATCAATTCTACGGCCCCATGTATACTAATTATGTTTTCAATAGTCTTCTGTTTTCACTCTTAGTTTTCAAATGAGATGATCCCAGACGCCGGAAAGGTGGGGTTACACGAGCGAGAGAACGGTGAATATGAAGGTCTCAGGAGCACAGTGAACAGGACAATAAATATTTCATCCTTACCCTAGGGGAGTTCACGCTAGGTCTATTTATAGGGGTGGTTAGGGGTCCAGTAACAATGTCTAAACGGCCCCCCTAACTATCCTGTTTACACTGAGTGCACAATCATGAAGGCGTTATAGTCATTTCACACATGTAATCGCTTTACACAGGACCTATTGCACAATGACACGTGTCCCAAGGTCCTGTCAATGCCTCCACACTCTTATTCTGCTCGCCGAGGACCTTGTTAACGCGAATGTCTGAGGCCTTCTCCATGGGTCCTGCTCCCACATTCTTGCCAAAGATGAAGAAAACACGAACGTGAGTCAATACGTGCGGAGGTCATCACACGTAACGGTGCCGAAGCACGTAATGGTGCCGAAGCTGTCTTGCGCACGGCCTCCGGCCAATGCCCCCACTTGATTTATGCGATGCTTGCTACGCGCGATGGTGCTGAGGGGGACCTTCGGTGTAAGGCCTTCAATTTGCATCCCCAACAGTAGCCCCTTGCAGGCGAGGTTCATGAAATCAGTCCCAATGATCTGACCCTGCGACTTGTCTTACGAAGGCCCCTAAAAACGTCACCCTCGCGCATTGGGGTTTGATGATGTGGTTCGGGACCTTCTGTGCTCCTGCGTTCCTTTTGAGGGCCCGAATGCTAAAGGTGAGGACATGAACTTAGATGCCAGCATTTTCTACAGTATCTGTGGGTATCTGTGGCGACGCGTGTTGAGGGGCCTCAAGATGGCCCATTGGGCCTTGAGGCCTGCTCGTTGTGGCTGCTTGTTACCGCGTATTGATTTGCATGAATGGTTTCTACCGCGGCTATAAAAGTCGCCGATGGGTCTTGGTAGCGCCCACTTGCCTTTCATTATCGTGATTGACTTGCTGCGAGCTATGGACACTCGCTCTCCTATTGCGTTTCGCTTTCTTTAATCTCGCCTATTCTCTGAAGGTCATGGCGTGTTGTAGTCTGCTCGGTGAAGTTGTTGCCGCCAACGTGGCAGAGGTGGAGAATGTGGACAGGGTGGTAGATGCGCCTGAAGTGATGCAGACAGTTGGTGAAAGGCATGGGGCCTCTGATGGTGAAGGGCACGTTTCAAGCCTGGACGCGGGTGATGACTTGTTGAGCGAAGGTGCCTCCAATGACAAAAACTCACAAACATATTATTTTGGATCATCGACCATCACCGTTGGTAAGATGGTAGAAAAAGGATATTTCACAGAAGGCGAAGGTCATGCGTCTGGGGGCGAAACAGTGCCTGAGCCTGACAGCGATGAAGCCATTGTGTATGAAGTTTTTTTTGTTGCTGGCCTACGCATGCCTCCGCATCCCACTTTGGCTGACCTTTTGCTCAAGTTCCAAGCGCAGCTGCACCAACTGATGCCCAACACCATAGCGTAGTTCTCAAAATATTTCTAGGCTATTGGCAGCTTCGGGGGCGTGCCCGAGGGTAACGCGTTTGCTAAGCGATACGAGCTTCACTACCAGCCTAAAAAGGTAGAAACTCCTGACGGGGAGATGATTGCACAATATGGTTGTATGAACTTCCATGCTAAGAGAGATGGTGGGCTGAAGCTTAGCCCTGCATCAATAACAAGTGGACCTTAGGGTGGACAAAATCTTGGTTCTATTACCACGTCCGGTGCCTTCGCAACTCTGAGGGTGGTAAAAGTGTGTATGCTCTACACTTGCAAATGGGCGCGCTAGATTACGTAGTTGAACTGGATGTGGAGTGTTCGAATGATGACCCTAGCGATGTTGCTTTCATTCATGAGCACCACCATTGGAGGTCGAGATGCTGTCGAGGAATTCATGGCATGCAAGATGTACCCTCTAGCGTCCGGCTTCGGCTTTAGGGGTGTGACCGTTGGCACAACTCCTGTGTTGAAGGTCCCGACTCCATTGTCAGTGTTTCCCATGGAGGTGGTTTCTGTGGATGGTGCTAGCCGTATTTTGGTGGAGATAGAGACAGAGGCCAAAAGAATCCTTGGGAGCTTCGGGCCGAAAGAGTATGACGCGATGTCAATGGCAAAGCTCCCAAATGGTGGCTGCCTGAATCACATTTTCGAGCACATGGGGCTGGCCTATGCTCCATGGCCGCTTCCCCAGGACCGAAGCCTTCTAGGCAGCGAAAGAGAAATGCAAAGCCCAGGTGTCAAAAAAACCGGTTGCCAAAAAGGAGAAAACATTGGCAAGCCAAGCGGCTCCATCCAAAATGGTGCCCCCGCGGAAGATAGGCGTTGTGAAGGTGGTCTGACTGAGGATTAGGCTCGTGGTTCAAGGTACGTCAGAAATAGAATTGGCTCTTGCGAAGCCGATCGGAGTATCTAAAAAATTTTGTTTACTAGATGCACTGTCCTCCTCTCATGGTCACCACGGTAGAGGTGCGGCTACAGCTAAAGAAGGCGAACGGGCTGCTCATGTGGCGGCCTTCAACAATTTGGGTGATGACTCGTCGTCCGATGTTCGTGAGGCTGCCTTGCCTCAGGAAAACAAAGAGTGTCTGCCACCTTCGCCGCCATTGATGTCTGATTAGTTTTTTTGAGACTTTTGCTTTGTTGCGGCGGACTCTGATGATTTGTGTTTTTAGATGTTACCCGGCCTCCGCCCTTGGACAACCTAAATGAGGACCTAGGGCAATGTCTGTGATGCATAAGTTCTGCTCTGCGTTGATATTGTTGTGCCATCATACTCCTTCTCATTGAGCTGTTTCAACAGGCTCACGTGTTGTCAGAGGACTTGCGGGCGAGGAAAATGGCCGAATCAGCACAGACGGCCAAAAATGTGGAGCTCAAGGCAGTCGTGAACTCTTGAGTGGAAAAATCATTGAGCTTGAGATGGCGTACGCCGATCTGAAATGTGAAAAAGAGAGCATATCCGCTGGTTATCGAAGGCTATCTGACAAGCACAAAATGTTCACTAAAAAGCCAAGCGAGAAAAGGCGGAGCTTATGGAAAGCCACGCTACGAAGCTTGCTAAGCTTCGAGGGGACTTCGATCTGGAGACTCACAGTTACATGGAGTACTGCTTGAATGTTTATCGCCGGCTCCGTGAGCTTCACAACACGGTGGCCTCATCATTTGATGAAGTTAAAATGCAGTGTTTGCTCTTTCCAGATAGAGGCGTGAAGATAGAAGAAATGATTGACTGGGTTGCTGGGGAAGTGACAACTGCGTCCGACACCGTATGGCAGCTGAATGATAATTTCGTTGTCCTAGCTGTCGAAGGCATTTTAAGTATGTTAAACAGCTAAGGGTGCTAGGAGTTGGGTCGCCTTCACGAGTTGGCCGCCTCTAGCGATGCTGCCGTCCTACAAGATGTTCCCGAGGACATGCGAAAGTTGGCGGGGTGGCTTGTGCGAAAGTGGTGGAAACCACATGGCTTGCCTGAGGCTCTTCATCGGCTTGAGGCAACCAACGCGACGTTTGTAAGTGATACTGATAGTTGAGGCTTGGCGTCTTAAATTACGAACTAACTGATAAAATGATTGTTTCAGCCAGAGGCCCCGGGCGATGGTGACGATGCAGCTATTCTGTCGAAGGTGAACTCTCTGGCACCGAGGAAGCTGCCTAGGTTCAAACTCAAACCGACACTCCGCTGGACGATGTCGAGGCTATTGTGGAAACTGAAGAAACCGAGGTGTGAGAGAGTGGAACTCTGTCTTTGAACACAAGTTTTGTAAAGATATTTTGGCCCAGTTGAGGCATCACACGTTTCATGAAATGGAATGGGTTTTCTGTGGATATCCTTCGTGATATTAATGTTTGTTTTGTTTCACCTATTTACATGGATTGTTTGGTTTTCTTTGGAGGCTGAAGCACGTCAATCCATGGTTGGTGAAATTGTCCCCATCAGTGTCAAGGCACCACCTCCGGGCCGAGCGCCTTTATCCAAGAAAAGATGAGGTGGTGGAGCTTCACGAAAAACCAACGCTCGGCGTAGTCCGCGTTCGAGTAGTGTTGGAGGTCACAGACGAGGGTCCGTGAAGATCAAAACCGATAGGGTTTTGTTAGATGTTGATGCGGGAGCCTCAGATGAGCTCCCACTTGCTATTAGGCAATCTTTTAAAGATGGTCAGTACTCCCCTTCAACCGGTATGGAGAGTGGCAAATAATGTTGGAGCAGTTTATAGCGAGTGGAGTTATTGTAAATAACAAAATTATAAATATTGATAGTGACTGAATGTTCTTATATTGCTTCTGTGATATGCCGTAACACCTTCGTGCGATATGCTATTAACAATTCATGCTTGATGAAGATTGAAAAGTGTCACCTTGGCCTTCCAGCATTAGGTTAGCGAAGCTGCCTCCGGTGAACTAGTTGTTTAATTGTCGTTTTGCAAGATAGCCTTCGCGCGATTTGCCGTTGGAGACTTATGATTGATGAAATCAAAAAGCGTCACCTTTGCCTTCAAGCATTAGATTAGCGGAGCTGGCTACGGTAATTTGACAGTTCTTAATTTTTGGTTTATGGTATCACATTCGTGTGATTTAAAAATTCGGGTTTGATGAGACCGAAAAGCATCACCCTCGCCTTCAAGCGTTAGATTAGCGAAGCTGACTTCAGTGATCTGACAATTCTTGATTTTTGGTTTATGGTGTCGCATTCGTGCGATTTGAAAATTCGCGTTTGATGAAACCGAAAAACGTCACCATCGCCTTCAAGCGTTAGATTAGCGGAGCTGACTTCGGTGATCTGGCGGTTCTTAATTTTTGGTTTATGGTGTCGCATTCGTGTGATTTAAAAATTCATGTTTGATAAGACCGAAAAGTGTCACCCTCGCCTTCAAGCGTTAGATTAGCGGAGCTGGCTTCAGTGATCTGACGGTTCTTGATTTTCGATTTATGGTGTCACATTCGTGCGATTTGAAAATTCACGTTTGATGAAACTGAAAAACATCACTCTCGCCTTCAAGCGTTAGATTAGCGGAGTAGGCTTCAGTGATCTGATAGTTCTTAATTTTTGGTTTATGGTGTCGCATTCATGTGATTTAAAAATTCGTGTTTGATAAAACCGAAAAGCGTCACCCTCGCCTTCAAGCGTTAGATTAGCGAAGCTAGCTTCGGTGATCTGATGGTTCTTGATTTTTGGTTTATGGTGTCACATTCATGCGATTTAAAAATTAGTGTTTGATGAAACCGAAAAGCGTCACCCTCGCCTTCAAGTGTTAGCTTAGCGGAGCTGGTGTCGGTGAGCTAACAGTTTTTTTTTATTTTTGAGCCCATTGCGCTTTAAGTTTGCCTCTGATTTCATCGGAGGTCTTTGTTTTTTAGCCCCTTGCATTTTGGGATTGCATTTTTTCATCGAAAGTCTTTGTTTTTGAACATCTTGCATTTTGGAGTTGTCTCTTTTTTTGTCAGAGGTCTTTATTTTTTGAGCCCATTGTATTTTGGGGTTGCCTCTTTTTTCATCGGAGGTCTTTGCTTTTGAGCCCCTTGCATTTTGGGGTTGCCTCTTTTTTTCATCGGAGGTCTTTGTTTTTGAGCCAACGAATAAGGGCTCGTAATGTGCCTTCGGTCATGGCTCTGGCTTTCCGAGCGTAACAGTCGTTTGTCAAATACGAAGCTAGCATGGCTAGCGATTTCAACAGCCTGACGTTTACTGCTTTTAGGGGAAGAGAAGGTTATACTAATGCTTCAGGGTTATATGGGCTCCGCCTCGTTAAAAATCTTACGCCCTCGAGGGCTTTCCCTGTGAGGAAAAAGAGTATGGGCCTGAAGTAAATGCGTAAATGAAAATCTAGTGGCGAATGCTCGTTTATAATTTATGAGGCATTTGTTTTTACAAAATGTTAATAAAAGCGACGGAGATTGTCTGTGTTCCACGAGTGCTCCAGCTTCGATCCTTGTGGGTCCATGAGATGATAAGCTCCTGGCCTTGTCCTTTCGACGACGACGTATGACCCATCCTATTTCGATTCCAGCTTGCCGGAGCTCTATGTCCGAGGACTCCGCAAGAGGACTAAATTGCCGACATCAAATTCTCTTTGCTTGACCTTTGGGTCCCTTCAGGACCTTGTCTCATCTTGATACTTCTGCAAATTGGTTACTACCTTGAGCCTATCCGACTCTAGTAAATCTTTCTCTTCAGTTTCGCTGGGGCATGGCGATGTGACAGTCGTTGTACGCAAGCTTTGGTGTTTGATTTCTTTGGGTAGTACTGCATCCACTCCAAACAACAACTGAAATGGAGTGACATTGGTGGCTTTGCAAACTGTTGTATTACGACTCCACACTGCTCTCGGCATGACCTCCACCCATTTCCCCTTCTTTTCTCCTTTGAGGATTTTCTTAATTGCCTCCAAGATCAAAGTGTTAGCTCGTTCCACGGCTCCATTTGACTGTGGGTGACATACAGATGCGAAGGAGGCCTTCGTGCCTACCTAGTGACAGAAATCCTTGAACATGCCACTGTCAAAGTACTTAACATTGTTGACTGTGATTTGCTGTGGAACTCCATAATGGTAGATAATGTTTTGCCAGAAAAATTTCTATATAGTTGCCGAGGACACGTTAGTGATAGGCTTCGCATCAATCCACTCGGTGAACTATTCCACAGCTACTATAGCGAAAGTGTAATTTCCTTATGCGGGTGTGAGTTTGTCGACGATATCGATGCCTCACCGCTGCAATGGCCAAGACGGAGCGATCAGCTACGAGGGCTGGGCGGGAGACTTTGATCGGTGAGAGAATTTTTGGCAAGCTTCACAGGTGGACACCGGTTTTGCTGCATCATCGATCATTGCTGGCCAATAGAAACCTTGCTGAAGAATCTTGGCTGCTAATGCGCGAGCGCTGATGTGGCCTCCACAAATTCCTGCATGGACTTCTGAGAGAACATCCTGCCCTTTGGCTTTGCTGAGGCACCATAGGAGGGGCCCTGAGATGGAGGCCTTGTATAGGTTATTGTTGACTATTTGGTAAGCCCTAGCACGCTGTTGCATTCTGATTTTCTTGGTGGTGCTGTCTGGCTCATAATAATGGTGGAGATATGCCATTAGTGGAGCTCTCCAATCTTCCTCTTCGATGATATTGATGAGTTTGGGCTCCAGCAAAACCGTTTTAACCGAAGTGTCCTCGAGCACTTGATAGAATACATCTAGTGGTATTGGGGTGTTGCGAGCAGTGGCTTTTGCTAAATCATCTTCTTTGGTATTTTTATTCCGCTCGATGTACTCTACTATGAATCCCTTGAAATAGCTCTCCATTCTTCACACTAAGGTGAGATATTTCTCCAATGTTGATTCTCGGGCTATGCATTCTTTCTCAATCTGGCCTGATACCACCTTTGAATCCGTGCGGAGCATACATGTCTGGACGCCAATGGCTCTCAATGTGCAGAGAGCCTAGTAGAATGGCTTTGTATTCAGCGATGTTGTTGGTGCACTTATCTGTCTCATTGGTGAAATGCAGTCTTGCTGCGTATCACAGTTTTATCCTGAAGGGTGATATTAAGATTCCTGCAGCCCCAGCTCCGGTGCTGCCCTAGGTTCCATCATAATACACTAGCCAATGGGATTCTTGTGTGTTGTCGTCTGCTCGAGATCGGGGCTCCGTCCAGTCTGCCATGAAATTGGTCTAGATCTGTGATTTTATAACACTGTGCTTCTCAAAGTCTACTATGTATTCAAACAGTTTTGTTGCCCACTTGCCAATTCTTTTGGAGTTGTCCCTGTTCCAAAAAATGTCATACATTGGCTAATCTGCCAGCACTCTTATGGTGTGAGCCTTGAAATAATGTTGAAGGTTTCTTGCACTCATAACAATGCCGTAGCAATTTTTCTCCACCTCGGAATAATACTTTTTAGATCCAGCTAATACCTCAGAGACAAAATATATTGGGTGCTGATACTTCGTCATGGCTCCCTTGTGCGCTACTTCATTTTCAACAACTAGGGCTCCGCTGACAACTGAGTGTGTGATAGAGACGTACAGTATAAAGGACAATCCCTATTCTGGACTAGATAGCGTTGGCAGGTGCTGGAGGTATTGTTTTAGATTGCCGAAAGCCTTATGGTGTTCATGCCCCATTCTACTTTTTGGAGCCCCTTAATATGCTAAAAAGGGGAGGCTTCTTTCTGCCAGCTTCGCGATGAACCTAGTCAGGGCTGCTATACGGCCTGTCAGCTTTTGCACCTCTTTTTTGGTTTTCAGAGGCTGCATCTGGAGGATGGCTTTGATGTTGTCGGGGCTAGCTTCGATGCCTTTCGTAGATACCAAACAACCAAGTACCTTGCCTCGTGTTACTCCGAAAACACACTTGTCTAGGTTCAATTTAAGCTTGCTTCGCACATGTTGGCAAAAATTTCCGCCAGGTCAGGAATATACGATGCTTTATTCTTGCTTGCCACCACTATGTCATCAACGTATGAGAGCACATGTCTACTGACCTGGTTTTTCAATGTTGCCTTTGTCATTCTATAGAATGTAGGGCTTGCGTTGCGCAGCCCCTCCGACATTCTTAGGTAACAATAGGTGCCAAATGGTGTTATAAAGCTTATTTTTTCCTCATACTCTTTGCAGAGCCATATCTGGTGATAGCCTGAAAAACAGTTCAACAAAGCCATTATTTTACAGCCTACTGTAGAGTCGACGATTTTATCAATTCTAGTGAGAGGAAAGTCGTCCTTAGGACTACACTTGTTCAAGTCAGTAAAATTTGTGCACATTCGCCACTTTTCATTCTTTTTGTAGATCATTACTATGTTTGCTTGCCACTACGGGTATCTTACTTCCCTGATAAATCCTGCGTCCAACAATCTTTGCACTTTGGCCTTTGCTGCTTCTGTCTTTTATTCTGACATTTTGTGGAGCTTCTATTTTTTGGGCTTCGCATGCAGGTTAACCTGCAACTTGTGTTTGATTACTTCTCTACTGACCCCTACTAGATCAAAGGTGGACCATGCAAAAATATCACTATTCTTGTCAAAGAATTGCAGGAGCTCCGCTTGCTCTTGTGGGCTCATTTCCATGCCAATGCATACGACCTGAATGTAGGGCGGCTTTGAAAGTGTTTAACAACCCTCGTCCGAAGGTGGCATTATAAGGATATAGCATGTCTACAACATCGAAGGGGCTTCGTCGGTTCTTTGAGTTGCTTCTTGTCGTAGCCCATTTTTTGAAAACAGACAGAAAG
>VSTD030004243.1:0-10397 GCA_008808055.3 Sporobolus alterniflorus
GATCTCAGCGGTTTAACCGTGGTAAAAGCCCACGCGAAGACGGGGACGAAAGTTTAAGGAAAGTAACGCATGTTACACCCAGCATAAAAATGAAGCAAATAGGCGTGCAATTATATACACAAAAACAATTCCCATCTAATCGCTCACAGGTTCTGGCTTTACATTAAGACCAGACTCAACACATTGGTGGCACACTACTTCCCACTCCGAGCGATCCAAATTTGTCAAAGGCGAATAACAGCCTTGACGGAATGAAGCTTGTACGGCTTCCGGCCACGAGGCTTCGCGGGAGAATGCTTTCGGTCATGAGGTTTTTGGGCCGCAGAACTTTTGTCGTGTGGTTTGCGTGTAGCAGACTTCCGCCGAGCTACTTGCCGGCCACCAGAAGTAGAGGCACCCTCTAAGATGTGAGCGCGTGAACGACTGTGGGAATGGCGCGGAGCCTTACCAATGTCTCAGTGCAGAAATGAGGGCTCAGTGGTTAACGTGACATAAGCACTGGTGGCCATGTCGTTAGCTTCGGGCCAATCTTTGAACCAGTCACTCCGGTGCTCAGACGAGGCCGCATACGCCTCATCCTGAATGAAGCGTGGCGAATCGTGGTGGCTAGGATCTAAAGCAAGAAATTCAAGGGCTTCATCAGTGCCGATCGATGAGACAAGCACAACATCTTCAGCCAAAAAACGATTCATCCCAGTAACTGATTGCGAAGCCTGTACTGGTCCGTCGACTTGCGGAGCCTGCGCAGGTTAAATTTAAAAGTTTTAAGTACAAGCCACCAAAGTTACAAAACAAATGCAACAAAATGCTAACCCAGTGTTCGTAACCCACCTCACACCTTCGGTACTTCAGCGTTTGCAACAGCCTCCGTCGGTCGAGGCACATCTTTTTCTGCGGCAGCCGCGTCTTCAACACTCTCAGTCGGTCGAGGTGTGTTCTCCTCCGCGGTAGTCGTGGGCTCGATGTCACCTAGCGACGTTGTAGCACCTCCGCCAACGGGAGCTCAACCGTCTGCTCCTGTACCCTACGTGCCAAGGCCCTCGGCGATTTCATCACTACCACCAACAGTCGCGTGGTTTTTGTCGTTAGCTTTCTTACTGGCCCGCTTGAGAAACTCCTGAAACAGAAACACAAAAGTTGTATCACAGCAAACTCGAACATAGAAATAGTATATATATATAAATTCACCAGACGAAGTAGTGGAGAGCGCTGCCTTGTACCTGAACGGGTGCCACCACTCCCACGTAATCGTTTGTGTAGCCTTTTTTCGTATCCCGGGTGCCGGGGAGAATAGCCATCCCGCAGCGGGTGGTGACCCTCCACAAAGCCTCTAAGTCAATAGAGCTTCCTCCCCTAACCATTTCTAACACCCCTTCGACTGCAACAGAAACGAAATTCTCATTTACGCCAGCAAAAACCTGAGGCAAGAAGTCCACCTCTAATTTTAACCAGTGAATGTAATCTTCCGCAGATGGGACTGTGCCAGGGACAGGTGAGCAAATACCGCCGAGGCTAGTGATACTGCACTCACAAGCTTCGCGTAGAAGTGCCAGGTCCCTGACAGTCTTGGAACAGAAATCATCAAAATGCTTTTCGGCGACTGCGGAGCCCGCCGCAGCACTGGTCTCCGTTTCAGCAAGCTTCACTTTCAAACCGGCAATGCTCTTCGCGGCACTAGCCTCTGTGTCCGTTAGCTTCGCCTCCAATTTGGTCACGCTGTTTCGTACTTCATTACGCTCATTGAGGAGGCGAGCGTTGGTGCGCCTTAAACGTTCGCAATGTTCAATTTCTTCGTCAAGCTCACGCCGCACCGCAATTACAGCATCACCAGAGCTGCTAATTGTTCAGCACATCTCCGCATTCGTTTCCTCTAGGCATGTGTTTGCCTCCTCGAGTTCAGCTACACGCCTTCGGAGCAGCACGTTGGCCTCATCGTCAGCAGGGGCCTTTTCGGCCATTCTGTACAAAGAAAGGGTCTGCGTTGTGTAAAAGTAGGAGTTAAAGTTACATCTCTACAATTTCAATACAAAAACAAAAAAGAGACGAAAACTTGCATCCTCAAGGCGTTCGATCATTAAGCCTCAAATCTTGCCACGGGCAACACCTTCGTTATCGCGAGGGCCGACGGTAAAGGCAGCAACCCTAAGGTCCTGACTGAGGCTAGCCTCGGTCTGAGGTACCTTAGGGCTCTCACCCGGCTCCATATCTTCAGGAGTGACCCTCGCGCACTCGTCGTTGCAGCGATCGTTCCTCGGTTCACTCAGCGGAGTAACAACCGGTTTGTGCTCGTCACCTACATCACACGGATAAGAATTACGCTCGAGCAGAGACAGACAAAAGCGAAAAGAATTAACACGAGACCTAATCTTTGATGACCAGGGTGCTAGCCGACTCCGAGGGTACCAGTTCCATAGTTGGCGAGCCGACCTGTATGCATGCCGATGACAGCGCTTAAGAGGTGAAAGTTCCTCTTCATATGACGAACACTAATAAACAAGGTTTACCACGTGTGCCAACACATAACCAGATTCATCCTTTTGGGTGGAGGCCTGCAGCGCTCTTTTCGTGTCACCCTTACTAGCCGAGGGTGGACCGGAAGAAACCGTAGTAGCTGAAGCCTTCTCACCAGTACTTAGGCCTGAGGAGCCTTGCCAACAACAGCTCCCTTTTGGATGTCCTGTCCCCTGCCTGGGACAAGCCCCCCCCCCCTTGTGTTTTCGCGCCTCCAGATTTCCTCGGAACGGCCTCCGCCTTTGAGACAGCCCCTGCCTTGTTCTTTTTTGACCCACGAGCAGCAGGCTCGGGCCGTGGCAGATACTTCGTGCCGGCCAACTCAAAGACGTGGTTGGGGCGGCTATCGTGAAGATGATCCATACAAGCTCAATGCTCTACTGATCTATAATTGCCAACAAACTGGTTGGCCATGGTCGCAATCCTCATTTCAAATGCAGCACCCGTCTCCCGCCCGCCAATCATCGTAGGCGCCTTTGGCAGGGGAACAATCACCTTAGACAACGGCGCCGCCGCTCTCTCAATTTCAAGGCTCCAATTGTTGCTAAGTGGCAAAATTCCGCAAGTTAGGAATTCCACAACAGCGTCGTGACCTCCAGTGATTTTAGTGGCCTCTTCAAAGGCCATTGCATTAACGTCGTAAACAGCGCAACTGTGCACGGGCTCCATCAGATAATCCAAAGCATTCATTTCAGAATGCAAAAAATAGACCACTTTGCCTTTGTGTCAGGGTAAAATACGCTGGGTACCGTGGGCTGCCGGTTACGGCTCGAAATTCTGAATACGATCGATTACCTCCAGCGGCAAATGACTAGGGAACTATACACCCCACACCAGATAAAGGCTCACCAATACAGGCTAAAAAAGAAGGGGACACCAACCTAAAAGGAACTAATCCCAGGGATAATCCACATTGTCGATTTCACCCCACCGCATTAGACAGGGGGATAGGATTTCACTACCTATCCGCCCATCCTCTCTCTTATCCTGACTCGGGAGGGACCCGGGAGTCTAGTCACCCCACCCGGGGGCTCTTGCTAAATGGATAAGCACGGCCCGCATCAGGGCCTCAAGGGATGGTAGCACTCACTACCTGACAAGATAGGACGCGGTTCCATGAACCCACACACACTTCAAAGCATACACTCAAGTGTTGGGATCCATCCCATAACTGTCTGAAATGATAGCTTGACCAGAGATACACACAGATACATTATAATGATTCCAACTTACGGTGAACATATCCTAGTAAAAGCAACATGCTCTATGTGAAACTTTATGACACATTGTGCTTCGTATCCCCCAGTAAGGCACCACCACCCATTGTTGCACGACGGGACAAGACAGTGCAGGGGGCAGGCTAGCCCGTCCACATCAAACCCCACGTGGGAAGGCTTAGCAACCAAGTAAGGCCAACACCGCAAAGTAACATCTCTAGGAATCTTCTCAGGCATCATCCACCTCGACAGCATGAACACCCTGGAACCAACAAGAATGCCATGGAAGCCCTGACGGACCTTGACGAACTGACCTTGTCTAGTCTGGGCCCCACTAGTCATATAAATCTCATCCTGAATGTAAAAATAAATAGTTCATAGTTATCCCATCACTGTGACGGTCTATAAAAGGCCCCCCTACCCTTTAGGATGGGGGGACGAGATCATTTCCACTTTCACCACACGAACTTCTCGAGCTCTCTGCTCACCCCATTGTAACATCTGTTCATCTTCCATATCAAACCACTGGACATCGGGCTATTACCTCCAAGGAGAGGCCTGAAATAGGATAGATCATAGTGTGCTTTGTAGTTCGCAAGACCTCCTCAGAATTGGAATGTGTGATCTTGACCACACTGTTCCTACCGGTGCAGAAAACACCGACAGTTGGCGCTTCAGGAAGGGGGATTTATAGCGTGCTTTTCCTCTAGATGTTCTGATGGTTCCCTTATCTATGTAAACCTGCTGTCGCCACCGGCGACGCCCATCTTCACTCGGCGTCAAGTTCTCTCAAGACATAGGCCACCCACTTTGAAGCCCTAGAGTTCATCGCCAATTGCTCCAACGATTTGAGCCCGCCACCCAAGGGGAATGAGTCAGGCATTGCGGTCAAGGGCATGGCCCGCAACGGGTCACCATCGATGTGTGTCATCCTCGAGGAATTGCCCAGCCAGGACGATTCGGTCTCAGTAGAGGGGGAGAGCTCCGGCTCCCCTCTCCCGAGGGCATGCAATGCGGTGATATACACTATGCCCATCACAATCACGCCACAATCGGAGGAGCCCCTGGTGCCCCAAACCATGTCAACGAGCTACAGCAGGCCACTGCACCATCACCCCTCCCAGAGCAACTGGCAGCTCACTAGGAGGAATGACGACACGCCCTATAGGACGACACTGAACAAGAAGCCGCACAATAACGGGGCAAGCTCGATGACAAACGGACCACCATTGAGGCTAGAATGGCTGACCTACACCAACGTGAATCAAAGCTGGAGGCTGGCCGGACCACAGTGATGGTGCGCACAGAGTGATAGCTCCTAGCTTTCGCTAGTGCCAGCCAGAACGTGGTCACGACTACCACGCTCTTGGACACATTGCCCACACCCCTCCACCGATGGTGTGGGCGAAATTTACCAGCGGTTGAAGAGCATCCTCAGAACCACCGCCTCACAGCAAGCGGAGAGCTCCTTGTAACATCGGGTCGAGGCCTCTATTTCGCCCCCCGTCTGCCCAAGGACCGGGGGTAGATGGTAGCACAAGGAGCTCTAGAGGCCACAATGGCGTCCTCACCAGTGAGGTTTTCAACCTGCGATCGGTTGGGCCAACCAGACACTCGGTCGGAACCTCAGATACATCCACAGCCCCACCTGGGGGACGATGACACACAGTCCCAACAACGTGCACACAATCCATGCCACAGGAGCCGTGACTACCGCGAGGGGCGCAACCTCATTCTTGAAGGGCCTGGCCCGAAGGCATTTGGAGGCGCCGTGCACAACTCTCGTTACCCAGGGCATTTTTAAGCGCTGGGCAACGTTGCTAAGTACGATGACAAACCAACACCAGCGTCTATTTGGAGGACTATTGCCTCACGTGTAGAGCAGGTGGAACAAATGACGATCTCTTCAACATCCAGTTCCTCCCAATCTATTTAGCTAATTCCACCAAGGCATGACTGGATCATCTGCCAAGAAACATCATCGATAGCTGGGATGACCTCCGAGAAATCTTCACCGGCAACTTTCAAGGCATGATTGTGCACCCTGGCAACCCCTGGGATCTGAAGGGCTCCCTAGTGTGGCCGACATCTAGCATTTCTCACAAAAGTGCCATGAGCTCCCTGGTGTGGCCGACATCGACGTCATCTCAACGTTCTGGGACGGCACAACCTGTTGTACTTTGGTTCACGAGCTTGGTCGTGAACAACCCAAAACCACCAAGTAGCTACTCAATATCGCAACTCAACATGCTTCTGGCGAAGGGGTGGATGTGGCCGCCTTCATCCCTCAGCGGCTGCCAATAATGGTCGGGCCGCACCCACCCAGCCGCCAACAAAGGCGCTAAGGGTGGGAAGAAGGGACAGAAGCGCCGACCCCGTCACATTGCCATGGTGGCCGGTAATGGGGACGGCAATGAGGAAAATGACGACTCCGGCAACTAGTTCATAGCAGCTATCGAACGCCACTTCAAGCGACAGACTCAGCCGCCCAAAGATCACGTCGAGAAACTTCTTAAATTGACTTGTCCAAATCACCCATACCTGTTAAGCAAAAGCTCAAGGATTGCATCATGATGAAAAAGTTCACGACGTCAGGGACCTTCTCCAAAGGTGGTAAGCCGGGAGGGGACCCAGGAGGGAAAGGTGTGGCACAAATTCCTAGGGAAGTGGAAGTCATGACAATCTTTGACTAACCCCGCCTTGGACTCGGAAATGCTACGTGGCTAGTTGGGCCCTGGGTCCCCTACTCATTGCAGTAGGGAACCCGAGCAGCAGCATATCAGGCGAAATGGAGCTCGCACTCAACTCGAATCCTCACAGTACTATAGGGTAGAGGCAACAAGCCCAATAGTGTGAGAACATGAAAGGGACCGAGTCTTAGAAATATTTTACATCATGAAATAAAACAAAAACAAAATAGAAAGCTAGCATAGTGTAGACGACGGAGGCAATGATGACAAGCAAGCGGTGCCTAATCCCAGGGGCTGGGACAGAGGTGTATGCCTCTTACAGGTGCTCTAGGATGACGTCCACCGCCTCCAAGATGTTGCGAGTCGTGCGCTAGTCCCGGGGGATCCCTGAGATAGGGGAAATGCCAAGGTCCTCTAGATCTTTGGACAGATCCCTCACCAGGGTCGACAGCCGCCCGACCTCATTGATGCGGTCTGCCTCGGCATCCTGAAGAAGCCTCCGGTGCTCAATGAACTCCATCAGCTCATCGTGGTTGTCCCAAGGGTTGAGTCCCCAGGTATGCACCTCCACCAAGGCCGCCTCATGTAGGTTCATGTCCCGCTCTCTCCCATCGAGCTTGACATTCTTCTCCCCCAGCATCTTATCGAGGCTGAGGGAATGTTTGGCAAGGGTGGTGTGAGGCGCCATCTTGTCAAGGTACTCTTTCCGAGCAGCCTCAGCCTTGGCCCACTTGGTGTCGAGGTCGGCACTGACCTTGGCAAGGGCATTCTTTGAAACCCTCCCCTTCTCCTCCCGTGTGGCCAGCGTCTCTTCCCTTCACATAGCTCCTCCTCCCATGCCAGGAGCAGCTCCTGCACCTCCCTGGCCGCTGCCACCGTTGGTGTCGCCGTGGCTAGGCCAGGAGGAGGAGGAGGGAGTGGAAACCTACACAAAGCAAGTGCGGCCAAATTAGGGACACACAGTAAAACAAGCGCATCCATCAATAGGAATGGATGAAGTCCTACCTACTTTCCGCATGCCCCCATTGGGTTCCCGCCACCATCGTCATTCAGTGAGCCGGTGGTGACCCACCGTCGTGGCTGGAACCCCCATCCCTAGGGTGCTTCCCATGATCGCTGCCATGGGCCATCTCTCTAGCATGAATGCTCAAGAAACAAGGAAGAAGAAGGCAAGGAGAGGCACTGTTGTTTCTGCGTGGAGAAGGCTATGAAGGGGCCAGATCAGAGAATCGTTGCCCGGTACCTTGCAACTTATACTATCAGAGAGGTGAAGTGACGGCTGTTCATGAACCGCACATGGGATCCTGCATGGCAGGCTGAGAATCATGAACTATCAGCTACCACCAGCAACCGGCACCACCCTCATTGACAACATGGACCTGGAGCATCAATTAGCCACGTGCATCAACTTTGCGTGCCTCGACTCCCAGAGAAGGCGAATGGGCGTACCCATGACTCTAAGACTCGATGATGCCAGAAGAAAATACATGGCCCACAACTTCCCTTCGGGTGCCTTCTCCAAAGAAATCGACGACGTGATCCCCCCAACGCAGAAAACACGAATTAGATAAGAAAAATCTACCTATATCTCCCGCAGTAGTGCATTTCTCTATCTTTGTATAAATCTCATAAAAGACCAAGAGCCATGATATGGCCAGCTCGGAATATGATCCATTGATTGCCACATTCATTTCTTTTTTTGCTGAGAAGGAAAAGGTACGATTCACATTCAAATCATTTTCAGATTGTATACAACACTCATTAAATGTGAGTCCCACGGCCTACAAGGAAAGAACAAAATAAGAAAGAGAGAGAGAGGTGCTCAAGCCATTGTCACTACTGTTCCCAGGCACTGTTAGGAGGACCGCGAGCGTCTGATGGAGGGACCCTCGACGATAGGGACTTGGAAGCCCGGTGGGCTTGGGTCCAGAGGGCTTCCATCTCATCCTTCGATAGGTTGACATTGTACCTAGACCCCAGCAACTCCATCTCGAGCTCCAGCTCGTGGAAGTGTGACAAAATAGCGGTTAGTGCCAGCCGGCCCCCCAATGGACCCTGTTGGTGGCCGCTGCATCAACGCGCCCCTCGATCTGTTCTACAGTCGAGGACTGTGCTGCCACCGCGAAAGGTGTTTCATTAGACCTTTCCAGCACCAGGTCCAAGATCCGAGTGGCTGAACTGCGAAAGGCTTGGAGCTTGTCTTGCATTACCCGAACTTGCCAGGCAGCCTCTTCCAGACGGGCGACCAGATGGTCACGACCATTCACCAGCCCAAAAGCAAGGTCACAGACCCTCGATCCAGAAGTCTCTAGACGTCAACACCACTCTGCTCGCTCTTAGAACCTCGCAAACATTTCCTCCACGACACCCGCTTGGGAAACATCAGCCGGCAAGCACCCAAGTATGGACTAGGCGGCCAGGGACACCACCGCCCAAAGCGTGGATAGCCGCATGGCCACCTCAGGGTGGCATCCCACAGCAAACTGCATTCCCCCATGTAGGGGGCTGGCGGTGGGGCGCTAGTTATGGTCATGCATAGCTCAGAGCCCCTGAGGCTCAAAAGAGTAAGCTCATGAACCAGGCGCTCATACTATTCCTCTGTCGCTGCCTGTTGCCATTCAGCCGCGGCTGCCTGGACCGATAGGCTCGGAAATTTCACCTCGGCCGTGTCCTGAGCTTGGCGCGCGGTCATGGGCTCACCCTCTAAAACAGAGACCCACTGGGCTGCCTCGTCTGCTTCACTATGGACAGTAGCCAGCAGAACGGCCTTGCTTGAGCCATCTTCTCCGCCCGAGCTGCACGGGTTTCCGCCATCACGGCACCAGCCCGTGCCGGAGTCACCTCCTCCTGAAGCTCCTCCACCTCAGTCACATCCCGGGCTAGACGCTGCACATAGAGCCAGGAAAGGGAGGGCGTTAGATGACCAAGGATGTAAGGGGAAAATTAGGTAGAGTGAAGGACCGGAGAAGGCGACCAGAGGGGGGGGGGTGAATGGGAGCCAATCAAAATTCTTCGCAGAAACTTGGCCTATATCCCAAATCGAGCCATGTCCCTCTCTTCTAACTCGTCCTAGACCGCCTAGCTATAGACAAGCTATCAGCCCTCAGAACTGGGTTAGGAACCACAGTGAAAACATGAATCGCTGCTAGCAAGACCTCGTGTGAGATCCATGATGAAAATCAAGTCAAAACTCAGTTTATATCCTCACAAGCATTTCACCGAACACCTGGTGGGCGCATTCAGGAAATCACCATGGGAGTGCAACTTGGACTAGGAAACCTCGACTCTTTTGGACCAGCGACTCAAGAACTATACCGGCTTCACTCTGCAACCACTCACACACAATCGAAAACATCAAACTAACAAAAACGTGGTGGATCGAAGCAAACAGAGAAGAGACATGCCCCTATTCGCAAAGCTTCTATAGCAGACCAAAATCTCGACGGCAGGAACCAAAGGCTTCCTTCCACGAACCCTGTTGTTGACTATGAACTAGAAATAACAAATCCACCAAGAGCGTTGGTGTTGGCGAGCAGGATGCACACGACAGGAAAAAAAGGAAAAATGAATCCAGGAAGGTTCATAAGCGCGCCCTCAATGAGCAAGTGGGAAAGGCAATCCTGGGCCAATCGCTCTGCCGCACGGGCGCAGAAACGAAGATCAACGGCAACTTCAAACCTTTGGTGCTGGATGGCAACCTAGAAGCGCGTGACCAGGATCTGACCGGTACATGAGGAGGAGCACAAAACAAGAACGCCGACCGGAAGGATGGGTGTAAACAAAAATCGGCAGGGGCTAGAACCGAACAGCAAGACAAACCGACGAACAAAAAGGTCTCAGATCTTGATAAACATGGGACAACACATAAAAGATGCAAAATTTTAGCTTTTCATTGAAATAGAACAACATCCACACAATCACGGAGGTCACCGCCCTCCCTCCCTTATTTAATTGGAAATTAAATTTGTTCTTGGCTCAC
>VSTD030004244.1:0-10395 GCA_008808055.3 Sporobolus alterniflorus
GAAGTCCATTGGACATAGTCACTGTAGAGCATATTTGTTTGCGTCTCTTTGAAGCTTTTCGACACATATCTCAGGTGGCAAGGACTGATACTTCTGCTGGGGATGATGCCTAACCATCCAAAAGAGCTCGAGCATTATCATTAAAAAAGCTGCTTGTGCCCAAATATGTGATTACCCTTCTTGCTTATTATCAATCTCGATCCTTATTCTGACATCACGACTATCCATAGGAGACCTTCGACGAGTGGTCAACCGAAATCAGCTACCAAGCAGGTGACCATTCTCAAGACTGCTACTCCTGTGTCTGCTGCTGCTGCTACTACCTCTTCGGCGGGACGAACTGGTTGGACTGTCCTGTCAACAGTTGATGCCTAGGACTCCTCCCGGCGTGTCACTGAATTCCTAGAGGGTTTGAAAAATAGGGAGGCCGATCGGGAAGGTATCCCCTTTGCTCTTCTTGATACCTTCATTCATTAACACCGGTTACTGATTCATGTTTGTGTTATCCTATAGCCTAGCCGCACAGCTGGCGGTAGCACAGCAAGCGCTATCCGAAGAGAAAACTGCCCGCTCTGCCGCGGTTGAAGCTTTGGCCGAAGCAAAACAGACTCTCATAGATTTGGCTGCTGACAATGCCAAGCTGTCTCAGGCATTGAAGACTATCAAGGCTGCCTATACTGCTACTCGCGATAACCTGACTTCCAAATCCAAAGATCTGGATGATGCCATGATCTGGGAGCAGGAGGCTAACAAGCTGTGGGAGCAAGCTGAGGCCAGGCTTGCAGATGCGGAGAAGAGACTCGCTATTGCTGAAGGTGAGAAGAAAGACCAAGGGCTGTTGCTAGAAATGGCTCGGCAAGCGCTGTCCAGGCATGAAGATTCCTCTGCTCTGATGACCTCGACGGCAGTGGTCATTGTGATGGCACTGATGAAGAGTCATTTGCCCGATCTTGACGCAGAACTTCTGCACTAGGACTTCGCAGTTGATGAGACAGAACGTGAGGCACTGATCAATAACGCATATGACGCTGCTCATGAATTTGCTTCATCTTAAAACTTTTCTAGTCTTACCGAATCCGAAGACAATGACAGTTCTAGGAATACGTAACTCTCTTGTATAATGCAATAGATAATCGCTAATATAAAAAAATTATTTGACTCTTGCCAAATACTTGATGGATATAGATATATAGACGCCCCTTTCTTTTCATACACCAATGAAAATTGTTGTATGAAAAGTAAAATGATTTTGCCAATCGTGATCTATTATTGCCTTAAGTAAAAAATATTAAATGCTAATGGACCGCCAATCGGGAGCTCCTTGCTTTTTTTATGCGGCGCTGCGCATATAAAAAACATAAATTAGATGCTAAGGGACCACCAATCGGGAGTCCCTTACTTTTTGTATGTGATGTTACATATGTAAAAAGTATAAGTTAGATGTTAAGGGGCCGTCAATCGGGAGTCCCTTTCTTTTTGTACGCGGCACTGCGCATATAAAATATATAAGTTAGATGCTAAGGGACCGTCAATCAGGAGCCCCTTGCTCTGATAAACCAGAAGATGGTATAGTAGAACCACTGACATAGGCTGAGAAACACTGAACTTTATTTATTCGGATGTATATTTTACACATAATATTTACGTAGTTGATCAGCGTTCCATGTATTGGGTAGCATAGCGCCGTCAACTTCCGCCAGCACATAAGCCCCTGGTGCTGCTATATCTACTATAATAAATGGGCCTTCGCAGGGTGATGAAAACTTGTGCTTATCTCGGGTTCGGATATCCTTCTTTAGAACTAGATTCCCGATGATAAACTCCCGCTGTACCACACTCTTATTGTAGTACTACTTCAAGGACTCCTGATATTTCCGCATATTAATGAGTGCGGTGTTGCGCCTTTCTTCTAGCAGGATGGAATCCAGCTCTCTAGTTTCTGCCTGGTGTTCTGAATTAAAGTGTGCTACCCTTGCTGATTGAAGATATATTTCTAGTGGTAGTACAACATCTGCTCCATAGACCAGATTAAAATGCGTATCTCTAGTTGCTCTGTTCACATTGGTCCAAAGGGCCCACAATACTGAGGGCAACTCCTTATGCCATTTTTTGCCTCTTGCTTCTAAATCATGGAGCATCCTGGTCTTCATTCCCTGTAGGATAAGTTCGTTGGATCGCTCAACTCAACTTGCCCATTCGTCTATGGGTGCGCTGCAAATGATGGTTGATGCTGAATGTCAAAATCCGCACAACATATGGCAAACTTGGCTCTTTTGAAATGTGTTCCGTTATTTATCAGAACTCTTTTAGGTATGCTGAATCTGTATATGATGCTCTACAGGAAGTTGACTGCTGCCTCCTGAGTTATATTTACTGCTAGCACGGCTTCTATCCATTTAGTGAACGTGTCAATTCTGACAAACAAATATATGAAACCGCCTGGAGCCTTGGGCAAGATGCCCACGATGTTGATTGCTCAGATTGCAAAAGGTCAGGAGATATCAATAGGCCTAAGAGGATTAGCATGCTTCGTTGTCTGCTTCTGGAAGAACTGACAATATCTGCATTTCTTCACAACTTCAATCGCGTCATCATTTGCGGTAGGCCAGTAAAATCCGTGCATAAAGGCTTTACTGATGATCGAGCACTATGATGAATGTGATCCACATACACCCTTGTGTACATCTTCCAGCAGTTATATGTCTTCTTCTCTAGAGATACACTAAATCATCATCCTGTCGGCACCCTGTCGATACAGTACTCCATCAATCAAATGATATATTCTGAACTTGCGTGCGATACGCTTGACTTCGGTGTTATCATCTGATGGCGGCTAATTGTCTAGATACGCTCTAATCGGGCTCATCCAATCATATGCTAGCTACTGCACTGGCGCATCAATAATCATCAACTCAGGTTCTGCTTTACTGGTTGATGCTTCTTGCTTCGCCGAAGGTTTGGATAATCTCTCAACAATGACATCTGGTGGGGTTGGTGCCCTGGAGGAAGCAATCCAGGCCAGGTGATCGGCATCGCAGTTGTCTAAACGTGGGACATATCATATTTCGAACCCATCAAAGAACTTCTCCATCCTGCGCACTTCTGCTAAATATTTAGCCATCATGTCATTGTTGCAATCATACTCCTTTTGCACTTGCTTGGCTACAAGCTGTGAATCTCTCCTGATGAGGAGTCGTCGTATACCGAGGTCCTTAGCTAGTCGAAGACCATTGACCAGCCCCTCGTACTCTATAATATTATTGGTGGCCAGGAACTCAAGCTGGATAGCGTACTTTAGGATGTCACCTTTGGGTGGGATGAGTATGATGCCAACCCTTGCACCCGTCAGAGTGTAGGATCCATCAAAATACATTACCCAGTGATCGTGTAACTCATCGATGCCCCACAGACCTGAATCCAACCATTCTACGATGAAATCTGTGAGTGCATGAGACTTGATCGCCCGCCTTGGGATGAATTCTACATCATAGTGGCCGATCTCTACTACCCACTGAGCAGTCTACCCAGTTGCCTCTCTACTCTGGAGGACTCTTGCTAGCAGCTGATCAGATACGACCTGGACTGAGTGTGCCAAAAAGTAATGCTTTAATTTCCTGGTCGTCATGAGAACCGCGTAGAGCAATTTTTGTACTTATGTATACCGCGTTTGGATGCCTTTTAAGATCTCACTAACAAAATACACGAGTTGCTGCTTGACTTTTGTCGAGGCATCCACCGCTCCACGGAGATGACCGTGCTGACGACTGCATCCATCGCCATCACATACAATAGCAGGATATCTTAAGGCTGTGGTGGAACTAGGGTTGGCAACAACTTCATATATTGCTTGACTTGAACAAACGCTGCTGCAGCTTGATCATCCCACTGAAATTCACCTGCCTTACGTAACAACTTATAGAATGACATATCATATTCGCCTAACTTGGAGATGAATCGACTGAGGGCTGCCATCATACCTACCAGCTTCTGAATTTCTCTTCGTGTCCTTGGTGGTTGCAGTTTTTTGATGGCTTCCACCTTTGTGGGATTTGTATCTATCCCCCTGGACGACACCATAGCCGAGCAGCTTCGTTGATGATACATCAAACACACATTTTTAGGATTAAGCATCATCTTATACTTACGGAGATTATCAAACGTCTCTTTGAGGTCATTAAGCAGATCCCATACTTTTTTGACTTCACCATTATATCATTAATGTAAGTTTTGACGTTCCTCCCAATCTGATTTTCTAAGATGATGTCCACACACTTCTGATATGTAGCCCCCCCTAGTTCTTTAGCCCGAATGCTATCTTGGTGTAACAGAAATTCCTGAACGATGTAATGAATGATGTTTTCTCTTCGTCATATCTGGCGAGGCTGATTTGATGATAGCCCGAATATGCATCTAGAAATGACAAGAGTTCACAAGTTGCTGTGGAATCCACGATCTAACAAATATGAGGCAAGGGTACTCATCTTTTGAACATGTTTTTATTCAAACTTGTATAATCGATATACATACGCCATGATCCATCAGGTTTTTTTACAAGAACGGGGTTTGCTAGCCAGCTAGGATAATCTACTGACCTGGTGAATCCGACTTTAAGTAATTTATTAACTTCTACACGAATGGTCTCACGCCTCTGGTGTGTATCTTCTTTCATTCTGCTTGATTATCTTGAACGCTGAATCAATACCTAACTTGTGCTCAATCACCTCCCTAGGGATCCTGGGCATATCTGATATCTGCCATGCAAAAATATCCAGATTTTCTCAGAGAAAAGTGATGAGGGTGAGTTCC
The DNA here is from genome assembly GCA_008808055.3 of Sporobolus alterniflorus. Taxonomy (NCBI): domain Eukaryota; kingdom Viridiplantae; phylum Streptophyta; class Magnoliopsida; order Poales; family Poaceae; genus Sporobolus; species Sporobolus alterniflorus. The sequence continues at coordinate 4,807 of VSTD030004244.1, forward strand.
TATTTGGCCTCAAGCTCTGTGTTGAGACGGAGCTTCTTATCAGTGTCATCGGGGTCTACCGCTACTTCCTTATCAGCGCCCCCTTCTTCTTGTCATCCACCGGTTGATCGGTGATGGGCTGGTTTGATGTAGAGCTCACGAATGTGCCCTTCTTCTCGGTGGGTGATCAGAATGTTCTGACAGCTGGTGGTTGGGAGCCGCCATTCTAATCGGAGTGCTTCCTCCATGAGCCTTGGCCACCTTTTACGACCAACTCTTGTGCTTCCCTTTCGCCGAACCACCCGGTGTGTGTGAGTGCTGCATTTTCACATGCTAAGGCATCACATTGATCAAACTTAAGGATGATAATGTCTTTGGTCCTGACATCTTGATGGTGGCGTAGGCAATGTGGATGACCTCCATGAACTTAAGGAGGAAAGGTCTTCCCAAGATACAGTTGTATCCGATGTCGAAGCTAGCCACTTCGAATATTAGCATCTCCCTGCACTTATTTTCTCCTATCCCACAGGACACCTCTAGGTCGATGCGTCCGATGGAGGTGGATGACTGCCCTGGGATGATCCCATGGAAAGTGTCACGGATGGGGGTTAGTTTGGCCAAGTTGAGGCCCATATCAATAAAGGTCTTCCTCATCATCAAGTTTAGTGAAGTCCCATTGTCGATCAAAGTCTTGACCACCTTATGGTGTCTGATTGGGATCTTGACGGCGAAAGGCAGATTTCTATCTGATAGCTCCATGTCTGGGTGGTCTTCTAATCCAAATGAGATGTCATCATCGAATCACCTCATCCTTCTTCCTGGCTCAATACACTGGGCCAGACTGATCTCACGCTGGAGCTTCTTCCCCTGTGTCTTGTAGGAGATAGACATACTGCCCCCAAAGATAACATTGATCTCCCCCATCTGCTCATCTCTGTCTGAATCTGCCCGACGCTGATCAACTCATCGGGGCTCCTGCGGTGCCAGCGCTGCTAGGGGTGGCATCTTCTTCCGATCCAGAAAAGTTTTCCACCCTTTTAGATCGTGCCCCACGGTGCAGTGAATCTCACGCCACTTCTCCGCGTCATCGGGACGCCAAAAATACCTCTTCTCTTTTCTGCTCTGAGGATTGCTTGCCACGGTATCCGTGGTCCCATCAGTCCTTACGATCGCCCCGGTCAGCTATGTTGACCTCACGATCTTCCTTCTTCCTTGAGGTCCCCTTGGCCTGGGTTTTTAGGTGTCGGGCCTGGGCTTCGGAGGCCTCTATGCATACGTCGGTGACTGCGAGAAGATCAGCCACAATTTTGGACTTTTTATGGTGATCTCCTCCACAGTCTTGATGTCGCTAATCCCATCGCAGAAGGCATTGATTATGTCGATGTCCTGGATGTACGGGATAGCATTCCTGGCATTGCAGAAATGTTTCACGTAATACCAGAGACTTTTATCATGCTTCTGCCTGATGACCTTCAGGGTCTCTGCTGTAGATGGATGCTCGTACATGCCCTAAAAGTTTCTAATGAACATGACACACAGCTGGTCTCACAGAGTGATAGATCCTTCAGGTAAATTGATGAGCCACGATCTGGCTGCGTTGATCAACGCCGTGGGCAGATAGTTGGCCTTCACCTGATCTTCTCCTTTGGTGGCCTCAATGAGGATATGATACACCTGAATAAATTCCCCAGGGTTGCTTGAGCCGTCATACCGGTCGATATTGCCAGTCTTGAATTTGTCTTGCCATCGGACCTGCCTGAGTGGTCCCGCCAGAGCACGGAATCCACTCTTTCCCATCAGAGCAACACCCTCTGTCAAAGACCGTCACGGTGGGGACGACGTTTTGAGCCTGAGATGCCTCCGATCTTCAATAACATTGTGGAGGTCATCCCGTTCATGACCGTATTCCTATGCGGTGCGGTTTTGAGTAACGCGTCGCCACACATCATGCTCGAACAGACGGTGATTTGGACTTGCTGATGATGCAGCTTCACTTCGGGTGCGCCTTGCCCGATCATTGTTGCCAACGGAAGGTTCCCTCTGAGAAAAGCTGACCGACTTCTCTACGACAACAAGGTTCACCGCCTTAGCCCCTTGCTGAGCTAGGACAACAAGGGGGAGCCATCGGGCGTCATGCGTCGGATGGTTTTCATGATTGCCTGGACCCAGATAGCGTTGAAGTCTGGATTCAGGTTCCGAACCAAGCTGCCACTTGGTGTTCAGGTGTCGGACACCTATGATCTCTCGGTGGTGGGATATCTGCTGGAGGTGTTGTTTGACCGGTCACCATTCGGGGCCACTATGCAGATAAGGCGACCGCCTTTCATGGGTTCCCTACAGGCGCTGGCCCCAATCTCTGGGTAGTCGTCAAACGAATCTGGATCAGGGGTCGATGCCGATGTGGACGAGCTCGATACCCCGGCCAAGGGCCAGGGGATGGATGTCACAATCGGGATACCCCGAATGATCTTGGCGGTTTAGATGTAACTTCCTGCACTAGGATCCGATCCTGAGCAGGATCCGCCTAATGTCGCTGATGAAGCCAGAGCCAGGTGGTCTGGTGCCGACCCTGGGGAAGCATCTTCAGCTCTCCATCTTCCCCGACGACAAAAGACAATGCCCCGGAGGTAAGCTGAGTGCCACAAGGAAACTTGACGTCGAATGTCCTGGGTATCATGGTCTTCCTGAACGAATCTTGAGCGCTTCCTCCTTCCTGGTGCGCCTCTGTCGACGTCGTGTCGTCAGATATTTTGTGATGAGGATCGGAAGAAACATGACTACGCAAGATCAATCTCAAAGAAGACACATTGAGGTTTAGACTGGTTTAGACCTTCTTGGAGAGTAATAGCCATACGTACAATATTGCTACATTATGCTGTGAAAATGTTGGTTGCCCCGGATGAGTTGCAGGCTGCTACTTATATAGATTGGAGAACCGCCTTATGAATATAATAAGTTTCTAATTCTGTTACAATCTCAATAAACATGTACTCGATTGAGACTTCTAGTTAGGGTTGCATTCAACCTCATAATCCACCGTAGCTATTGAGCCCCTGGCTCGAATAACATTTGTGGTATCGTCACTATCTTACCTATTAGGTCCCTATCCTTATTTTTCACATCATCGTCAACCATTTATTTCTTAATAATTTTATGATGTATTTTCTAATAACATGGTTTAAGACATGACGGTTAGAGAGAACGATTTTCTTTAGGTCTCAAACTCAACAGACCATTAGCTAAATCAAATTATAGGGTGTAAATATATATACTAGTCCTTTTTAAAGATGCTCTACCAAAAGGGAAATTTGGTTTGCAGACCAATGGGTTGAAAAGTTTAAGTTCCCCGAAAAAAAAACTGAAAAGTTTACAAGTTAAAGAAAAGATCCAACTGAAAATAGGGAAATAGGTAATATTTCCAATGGATAAACAAGTTTATCAAGATTGTTGAATGCTCTTGTCAAGAACATCATTTGAGCCACCAAGAGAGATCCACATTTGAATTTGATTAACTATTGCAAAGAGGAAATTTGTCAACCTAGTTGCCAGATCAATGACATTTTTATCCATGTCAAGTTACATTTTTTCTTGTGGGAGGTGTGCCAACAATGATGCACTCGTGATGACTCGGTGGATCCTAAGATTAGCTGATCAGTTTTTTGAGAGGGTGTGTATGTGCGTGTGTTGACAATGATAGTTTTTTAGTGTTTTTGTCTGAGTTTTTTCAGAAAACAAGTGCAAATTTAGATTCAGTGTGGTACAATCAACCCACTCAGACAACGAAACACTACTTGTGCTGACACCATGAAAATTGAGATTATGCGGGCTTAGGTGTTTATATATATAGGTAGAGTGTGTATATGTGCTCGTAAGAGTGAATAATCGGGCGTATTGTGAGCGTCTGTGCTTGTATGTTTCACAAATAAAAAGATACTATCTCACGAGCTACTCTTTTACCTGCCAGTTATCGGTGTAGCTAATACTCGTATGTGTTTCATGGTAGGGCGTAGGGGTGCCTTGTGCTATTGTCATTTGTGCTCGTGTGGCAACTGTATTGCAGATGATCCAAGCAAATATGTGGACATCCCATGTGGCAAGACGACGTGGGAATCATATATTACGCGTAATTATACAAACTCTTTTATAAAATATATATTTTTAAAAATTCTGAAAACTTATGTGTGTAGTAGTTTGGAGAGACATAGGCACACAATTACAAGTCAAAATACATTTTTGTTATGCTTATATACAAAAATAACAAAATCATGAAGCACGAGAGAAAAAAACAAAATAATGTAGTATTGTATGTTATTTTTACAAACACACAATACATCACAAACATATATGACTTGTGCTGAAAGAATAATTACCCGTAAATATAACACTCGTACTAAATATAAGATTTGAATGTGGATGGGTTGATTCCATCAAAGTGAACCTATCCAACTGAGTTATGTTTATGAAAATCTATTTCAACTTGTAAATTTGTTTGCAATCATGTAAGATTTTATATGTTTTTATACTTTTAAATACGTTGTATGTTTTTAGTAGAGTTTACATTATTGCATCTAATTTGTGTTTTGCGCTTTATATTTTCTCATGGAGGGCTAAACAATGCCCAAAAGAGGCGCTCGAAGCAATGCGCTCCACAACTCTCCGCGCGAATTCCGGATAAAACATCTCATCGTCCTCCTGAACCTCTTCAGTTATCCCGCCGCTCCAAGCTCTCCCGCATGGAGGCCTCCATCCCCTCAACCGCGGCACCGCACGCCCTCCTCCCCCTCCTCGCCTCGCCCTCGCGCTTCCTCCAGCTCCCTCCCTGCCCCTCCGCCCGCCGCCACGGCGGCCGCAGCCGGGTCAGCCTCCTGCTCCGCCCGCCGCCTCACCGGAGGCAGGAGCCTTGCGCTGGCACGCGACGCGCTCCCACCTGCTGCTCCTGCTTGTCGGGCGGGAGCGCGGGGGGCGTTCCGGTGGGCGGCGGCTCGCTGGTCGCCGCCGCGGCGATCCTCGCCGCCTTGCAGGTGTTGTTGCTGCGGTGGCGCGGCGACTCGTCCCCGAAGGTGACCTCCTACCGGGTTCCACTATGTTGCTCTGCGTTCCTTGAATTCGTGTCCGTCTTTTGGATATAATGTTTCTCGAACTGATATAACGTTTGTTGGGCTGCTGCCATTTCTGCAAGAAAGGATTGCACTGAAAGCCGTATTTCCTAGAAAAGAGTTCTGCGCTGGCGTGTATTATGCATAGCTGCACATTTTGATTTTTTGCGACTGGAACCTTTTGGATCCTACAGAAAATAAGTAACACTCTCAAGATTCTGAAATAAGCAAACACTTGTAGAAAACCTATCTTCGTAATCACTTTATCATCCATTGTAAAGCATGATATTGTTCATTTCTGGAAAGAAAAATAATCCTTTTTTAATTGATTCAGACATGTAAGTGGCACTGGAACAGGATTAAATAGGCTGCTAAGGTTTAAGGGATTGATGAGTCATAGCTTAAGAACAACATCCATTTTTCTTACTTTAGCTATCTTCATATTTGGCAGGTTCTACTTGAAAATGAAAAAGTGATTGTAAATAAGGCATGGGGTACAATGGAAGCAGTGTAT
>VSTD030004246.1:0-10394 GCA_008808055.3 Sporobolus alterniflorus
TCATGAGCAGTTCTAGGTGAGTGACTCTATCATACACATTCCTACGTAGAGCAGTAATAATGAGATTGAGAGTCTTGTAGTTGTTTTCATACCTTTGCAGCTCACCTTGGATCACGTTGTCGAGTGTAGCCAGAATCATGTATGCTTCTTGAACGATCTCCCGAATAGCACGACCCTGGCTCAAGAGATAGATGTGAGTTCGATTTTTCCAGTAACTGAAATCTTCACCACTGAAAACGACAAGCTTTACGTCACCTTTCTCTATGTCGCCTTCAGGTCACAAAGTCTGTTAGATCCAACTAGTGACTTGGAGGACCGGAGAAGGCGACCAAAAGGGGTGAATGTGAGCCAATCGAAATTCCTTGACGGAACTTAGCCCATGTCCCAAAATCGATCCAACACGTCTCTCTTCTATCTTGGTCAAGACTATATAGTTATAGACAAGCTACTAGCCCTCAAAACCGGGTTAGGAACTCTCGAATCACAGTGGAAATATGAATCGATACTGACAAGAACACGTGCGAGACTATGACGACGAGAATCAGATAAAAAATCAGTTCAAGTCCTTGTAGGCATTTGATCAAACACTTTACAGACGTATTTAGAAAACCACCACGAGAACATAAAAAAGACTACGAAAGCTCGAGCCTTTGATCCGACGGCTTAATAAGGAAAGGCAAAATCAAAACACTGTTGCGGTCATGAATTCTGAGAAAGCAAAGACGGCTGAACACCGACACTGCGCGCACGAGAATGAACCAAATTCTGGCTGGCATGACGCCACACCCTGCGGGGCCTTGACCAACCGAGTGGGAAACGAGCAGAAGACCAAAACCTTAGAGCGGCAGCAGCAAATCTTAACGAAAAACTGATCCTTGATCGGCGCACAGAAAACACGAGGTAGTCACGGGCTTCGCGGAGCAGAGAACCACCGAGCTGAGACGGCAGAATCACGACTAGGTGCGTGGTACGAATGGTTGACCGACCGGGCCGGAGACAGCTAGCAAATATCAGCGAGGAGACAGATCAAAATCAAAAGCCCGAACTCTGTTTGGTGCCGGTGGATGAACCCTGTCCGGACCAAAACAGCCGAGACAAAATGAAAATCGGTCGAGAGAGACCCCGCCTAGATGAGCATGGCTGACACAAGAAAATCGACCGGCACGCAACCATGGAAACGAAAAACCGTGACCGTGAAGCTGATCTGTGAGCGGGACCGAAGAAATCAAGAGCAGCAAAAAATCCAAATTGCCAAGATCGGCTGAGTGGGAGACTAAACCAATAAATCGAGAACGGTGGCCTTGAGCGGCGGATTAGCCTCGGGAAAAATTAAAGCACACGTAGCATGGAGAAGCCAAATCCACGAAGCCAGATCCACGACTCGCACTACCGGGGGAGGCACAGCAAAATTTAGCGGGAAATCAGTCCTGACGGCGCACTCCTGAATGAAGAAATGAAAATAAAAAAGGCTTCAGCGGATCTTGGTGATGCGGACAGAAATAAGAGCACCGCACCCAAACGAGTAGACCAGCAGAGAAAATAGATGGCAAGCATCACAAATAAAATGAAAAAATGATTATTTTTTCATAGAAATTCGATGAGATTATACCGAATCTACGGAGGTCATCGCCCTCCCTCCCTCATTTGATTACAACTAAAAATCTAAGTTCTTGGCTCACTCTCTAAAACCTAGAAATAGAAATGAAGCTAGGAGAAGTGACATGGAGTCCTATCCCACTAGGGTCCTATTTATAGGCTCAAGTAAAAGGCTAAATGACTACTATGCCCCTAGGGCATAATATATTAAAAACAACAAAGCAAGGGTAGCAGGGTCCGACATAACCCGTCGTATCGACCCATCCGTCTTCAACTCGATCCCGACGCAACCTTCGTGATGGTGCCACGTGCACCACCTACTGTCGTGCCTCCACCAGTCTTGAGGCCAGACTGGAAAACCCTAGCGTGACTTGCTTCTAGGTGAAGCAAGCCGCCAGATCTTAACGTGTGTCCTGCGCCATCCTCCCTCCATCAGTTTTGTGGCGCAATTGACAAACCGAAGCCTGCTTAGTTTTGAGGTCCAAACCAAGAAATCGTCGTGGTAATTTTGAGGCTCAAATCACCAAACCACAGCTGCCGGTTTTTGGGCCCAAACTGAGAAATCTGAGACACCAGTTTTGAGGCCAAACCGGAGAAAACCGTCACCACCGGTTTTCAGGCCAAACCGGAGAAAACCATCCGAGTGGTTTTGAGGTCAAACCACTCACAAACCGTCGACCTTGGTTTTCAGGCTCAACTAAGAAACTCGTGCTCCTCATCTCCACGTGTACGGTGTAGACCGCACATAGCACCTCCCGACATCTCAATCGCTCAGCCACCGAGTACCCGACCTGTGTGATCACCCCCGGTACTTTGCATCAGGTCTCCTACTCCTGCCATGATTCTCGTCGCTACACGTCATGCCGCACCTATCACCTGTACACCTTGAGACAAGCAAGCATGATTCCCCAACGAAACAAGGAATAAAGATAAAACAATCAAAATGTCTTGGATTCTAATTCAAACTGCGGTAAGTCAATGACTCATCACAATCAAATCAAGGAACTGACCGCATAGTTTCTCAACAACAAAAGAAGCATAACACACCAAAATCACAATACACTTTCATCGAAGCAATTCCGTAGTTGTATAAAGGAACACATAAGTCAGCTTGCCACCTAAACACACTACTATAGTCCTTATATGGGCTAAGCATTCCTCACCGACAATATTTTTGTGATTTTTAGATGCTTTATTATGTGTTTAACTCCAATCTTGCTTTGATACCAACTGTGGCAGAACCACCTCCAAAATGAGGGGTTCATCTCCCAAGATCATATCAGGATATTCTCGATGAAGCGAGAATGCGCAAACACAACACATAAGCATATAATACCATGATATTTAAGTTAAAAAGTAGTTATTACAGTTTGAGTGCAATGTATTAGCTTTACACAAGTTGAAGCCAAAAGAGCGCTTCAAAAGATAGAACAGAGTTTTTGCGGAAGCGATTTTCTCTAACGTCAAGCACACACTCTTCGCCCTAAAAGAGAGTGGGCTTCCTCGAATGACCTATGCCTGTGAGTCCTAGTAGGGAACCCAGCCCTCATCGGTCTGGACCTTTCACTGATAGCCATCGTTAGCATTATCGAAAGAAGGAGGAAGAAGATTCTCACCTGCACACAGACAAGATACAACAAGAGCAAAGCTTGAGCGACTACGCTCAGCAAGACTTATCCGTCATGACCTGAAAGCCACGAAACTAGACATGCAAATGCTTCAAAAGTAGAACATACTACAACCTACTAGCAACTATTACTAATCATTTTTAAGCTAGTTATTAGCCAAGTTAATTTGATTAGCAAGAGTAGATTAGCCACCTATGCTAAGCATGCAAAGGTAACTCAAGTAATAAATGATATAACAACATACCATGACTACAAAGTAGTTAACATCATCCAATAATCTCATATCAACCATAATGATGTTCCAACTTCTATGCTTGGACGCAGTGAGCAAGCTTCACCCATATCTGAGAGTGTCGCAGAGATTCGAATCAATAGTCACCCTGCAAGGGAAATAACCTGACAACATGACACACATGAGCCACGAAGGCAACACGAGTGACCACCTTTCGTGATGACTATCACAGAGTCAGGACCGGGTCCTACCTCACCCTAGTGACGTCTTCCACGCAAAAACCTCGACGGGTAGTCCGTGGGTGGCCCGAACACTATCCCTTCTATCATCCATAAAGCGAGGTAAGATATCATCCAACTTGGTGATCGTCAAAGCTACTAAGTTTACAGGACACCATAAATCTCATATGTGCAAGTACATAATCAATGCTTATTGCAACATGGCCCAACCAATGCGGTCCTTAATCGACACAGGCAGGAGCTACCACCTTCGGAGCTCTGAATATGAAAACAGACCACTCTCGCTCTTTCCCACCCGGTATTCTCCACTTTCCCCAAGTTGCCCCGCCCGGTCTCGCATAGAGCCAACAAGGAACCTGTCGCTAACATTGTCCACATAGAACCACCATCGTGAGAAGGGGTCTATCATGCATGGCTATCAACCACTCGGCTTCTACTGATGGCCTATTTTACTAAGCATAGCCCTTCTAGCGTTCTAATCCATCATGAGGGTAAACAATGTATTCTTGTAAGGATTTCCATAATGCAACAAAGTTTCATAGAATTCATATACGTAAGTGCACAAACATTGTATAAAGTAAATATTGCAAAGTGAAATCCTATAGAAGGTTATGCAATTGGTGCTTGCCTTGTTCAAAGGAAGGAGAGTTAGTCTCGGCGCGGCTTGGTGAGTGTTGTCCCGCAAGAGCTCCTTGATCATGAGCGGAGTTAGGACCTATTACACAATGATATGCATGAGTGTGAGCGAGAGAGGTAATAGGAACATAGGCACTAAACAACACGGCTCACCTATCAATATGTTACTTAGGTAACATCTTATTCAATTTTCTTCATTAACTCCTATGATCTACTCATACTAACAACAAAATACTAAGGGTGTGGCACCATGCTAACCAACACTCATGCCATAGCATGAAGTGGGGAAAAATCAGCAAGGTCAACACAACAAGGCCAAAAAGAATCATGACAAGCTTTTCAAAATTTTCCCTTACGGCTTCAACTCAAACATAAGCAAAGGAAGTCATTAAACTTGATCAAATGCCATGAACAGGGGTGATTAAGCTACTTGACATGAAGAAGGTACTCTAATTCGAATTTACGTTCAAGTTCCATAATTTTTGGAGCTATAGAACATTTTTTTGAATTTCTAAAGATTTTAGAACGTTATGAATGAATTTCTAATTGAATTAGATAAATTCTATCAAACATATAAACTTGAATAAAAAATTAACTTGGATTTCATAAACAGAGGCATCATGTTCAAATTCTAAAGTTTGTACCAAATTTCCTCAAGTTTGAACCGAATTTAGATTTGGATTGGATTTGATTTGAATTAAACCAATAAAAATGGAAAACTCTACTATTCATTTGGGCCACGCTGTCATCCAATACCACAGTGGCACACTGGGATGAGGCCCAACACACAGGCCCAGGCCATGACCTTTCGGCCAGCCCATGCCAGCCGGCGTTGCCCAGCGCGCTCACTACGCGATGAGAGCACCGGGGTGGCGACCCTGCCGCCGGTTACACGACGGTGAAAACCTGCCACTTCTTGAGGGTAAGCAAGGAGGAAGGAGCTCACCAGTGATGGGCGGAGGTCACTCGCGTGATCTGCGGTGGCCAGCGGAGTTGTGGGCCGATGATCGTGAAACCTGGGGCAAAACAATTGCAAGGAGTCGGGGATTAGCTAGGTGCAAGGAATCACCAAATGGTGGGGCCAATCAGCGGCTAGCTGGCGTTGAGCGGCGGGTGGTGTCTCACCTCGGCATTGGGGAAAGAAATGGCAAACGAATGAAGCTTCGACCGATGTCTCCCTTTTATAGGGGCAGGAGAGAGAAAGAGCAGGCGAGCGTGGTCGGCGACAGTCGGCCGACGGCTTGCCGGTCTGGTGGGGACGCAGCGCGTGCCAGACGTGAGTGGCTCCCCTATCCCCATGCCACTGATGGGTGGGCCAGGAACTGGTTTCAAACCGTTCCTAGTTGGTGTTGCCCACTGGGCCTTACTGTTCATAGGGTCCGGCCCGCTAACAATTAATTTTCTATTTTTTTAAATTGAATTGAATTTGTAAATTATGGAAGCCACCTCTCTTTTGCTCCAACATTTACTAGACTTTGCACTCTGGTAGAATGGAAGATAAGGAACAAATTTCCCTTTAGAAGCAAGTTCAAATTTGAAACATAATTTGAATTAAAATTCCTCGAAGCAAAACTGCTTTTGAATTTGGGCCAAATTTATTTGGGGTTCAAACTTGGTTGAAAAAAATCTGATACATTCCCTAAAATTCTTATTTGCCTCTACCTTTTAGAATTTGAATTTAGATTGGCATGGTTGTATGTCAAAATATGAAGTTTCCATACAAGCTCCAGGTGACTCGGTTTGAAAATAAATGAAAAGAGGGTTTGAATTTGAATTCAAACTAAACCAAGATTCATTTCCAATGATCCACTATCATTTACAAGATGAAGTACTATAGATTACACACTAGTGGTTGTAGTGGAACTAGGGGTGTTACAACCTTCCCCCCTAACAAAAAATTTCACCCTGTGATTTGGATGAAGAAAGGATCTTAGTAGGGGCAGCGAACAGTCGCACATGCCCTAACTATGGCAAGGTGAAGTATAGATGGCGTAAATGGAGGAATTCTTCACTCTCCCAAGTGGTCTCTTCTTCGGTATGGTTGCTCCATTATACCTTGAAGAACTTTATAGCTTTATGCCGCGTAACACGATCCTTTTGATCCAAGATTTTGACCGGATGCTCAGGTTATGTCAAGTCAGCCTTGAATGGTGCCACATTGGATAATACAACATCCACATGTGCCTTGAAGCACTTTTTTAGCTGTGATATGTGGAAGATATAGTGAACTCCCGCCAATGTCGGTGGCAATTTCAACTTGTATGCCACGTTTCCACACTTCTCAAGTATGGAAAATGGTCCAATGTAGCGATGTGCCAATTTTCCTTTCATCCTACACCTTTTCATGCCCTTCATAGGTGTAACCTTCAGATACACTTGATCCCCAACTATAAACTCCAAGGGTCGGCGTCTCTTATTTGCATAACTCTCTTGGTGTGATTTCGTTACCCTTAGGTTAGCTTGAATGCGACTAACTGTCATCTCAGCCTCTTCAACAAGGTCAGATCCAAATATCATCTTCTCTCCAGGCTCAATCTAATTGAGTGGAGTGTGACATCGACGTTCATATAGCACTTCAAACAGTGCTATCTTCAAACTCTATTGGTAGCTGTTGTTGTACGAGAACTCTGCCCATGACAAATTCTTGTCCCAACTCCCTGGATTTTCCATCACACAAGCCCTTAACGTATCCTCAAGGATTTGGTTGACTTGCTCAGTTTGGTCATCTGTCTGCGGATGATAGGTTGAACTGTGGATTAAATGAGTCTCGAGGGACACATGCAGTTGCTCCTAAAAGCGAGAGACAAACTGTGACCCTCGATCGGAGATGAACATCTTCAGAACTCCGTGCAAGCATAACACACGGGAAATGTTGAAGTGAGCGGATTTGGTGAGTCGATCCACGATCACCCAAATCAAATCAAACTTGCGAGCAGTCAAAGGCAAACCCACAATGAAATCCATGCTTATGTCATCCCACTTCTAATCTAGAATACTCAATGGTTGCAACAACCCTCCAAGCTTCATGTAGTTGGCTGTTACCTTCTGACATGTATCACATTTTGACACATAGCGAGTTGTCTCACTTTTCATTCTCATCCACCAAAATTGTTGCCTCAAATCATGATACATCTTGGTACTACCCGGATAAATAGAGTACCTCAAAGTATGAGCTTCGTCTAGAATCTTCTTTTTCAAGGCTTCTTTCTTCGACACAACCAATCTATCCTTGAACCATAGTGTGCCTTCTGCATCCTTGCAGAAACAAGTGACCTTTGGGTTACCCTCTCACATTCTTCTCTTGATACACCCCATGCCTTCATTGCTCTTTTGCGTAGGAATGATCTCATTCCTCAAGGTAGGTGTGAGGGTAATGTTGAACAATGACAAATCCGGTAACACTCGGGTGCTGGATTCCTCTCTAGTAGAACACACAGTTGGCAAGTAGTTGCAGTGAGCTTTGCGACTCAACGCATCCGCAACCACATTTGCCTTTCCCGGGTGGTAGTGCACTTCTAGCTCATAGTCCTTGATCAACTTGAGCCATCTTCTTTGCCTCATATTCAGATCAGGTTGGATAAAGATATACTTCAAGCTCTTGCGGTCTATGTAGATATGAACCACATTCCTAAGCAGATAATGTCACCATGTCCTCAATGTCATTACCATGGCTTCCAACTCAAGATCATGAGTAGTATAGTTCTCTTCGTGGCGTCTCAATTGACGCGAGGAGTAAGGGATCACTCGCCCCTCTTGCATTAACATACATTCCAAACCAGTGCCAAAAGCATTACAATACACATCAAAAGGCTTCATGATGTCAGGCTGCGCTAGCACCGGTGATGTGGTTAGCACCTTCTTCAAAGTTCAAAAAGCTTCATCATAATCTTTGCTCCACACATACTTGTTACCCTTCTTCAAGAGCTCGGTGATATGCTTTGAAATCTTGGAGAAATTCATAATGAACCTTCAATAATAGCCCACCAAACCAAGAAAGCTTCACACTTGGTGCATAGATTTTGGTGGCTTTCAATCCATGACATCTTTTACCTTGGCAGGGTCCATCATAATTCCTTCAGGTGATATCATGTGACTCAAGAATGTCACTTCATTGATCCAAAATTCATACTTGCTAAACTTTGTATAAAGCTAATGGTCTCGCAGTCGTTGAAGCATGACTCGCAAACGCTATTCCTATTCTTCCATACTATTTGAATATACAAGCGTGTCGTCAATGAAAACCATGACAAACTCGTCCAACTCCGGTATGAATATGGAGTTGATGAGCTACATGAAGTGTGCCGGCACATTAGTCCATCCAAATGACATCACAAGATACTCATAAAGACCATATCTCGTATAGAAAGCCATCTTGGAGATATCTTCGATGTGAAGGTAGGCTTGATCACTTTCTTAATTATAGGGTTGGGAACATAACTACTATCAGGTGAGAACTTGTAGATGAGGACAAGCTTCAGTGTGGGTCAGCATTGACACCAACTGCTTGGTGAAAAGGATGAAGGATAAACGCTCAAAATCCCTTACGGACCACAAGGACAAGGATCAATGATAACCATGGCTCAAGGAGTGAACTTGGTCAGAGTAATGGACACACCAGTCAGACAAATATGGTAATGCTTGTGTCCAATAAGATTTGACATCATGGTAGGCTTATTACGGCTAGGTTAGGGCTAGGTGTAGCAACGAGACTCCATACACAACTTTCTTCATCCTGGTTACGTATCTCAAGTGATACGCCATCCTGTTCAGAAGAAGGTCATGAATGGGACCCCTTTGCTAATTCGATAAGGCATGCGCTTTCTATTTTGCAATTCTGACTTAAGAAATGCTTAGGCGAACTGGCACAGTTCAAGACAAGATTGCAATTTAGAAGAGCTCATCAACCAGGCAAACCGGCTTTCAAATAAGCTTCACCCAAGGAGTATGACATCGATTGCATGGATGCAGAGATCAAGAAAAAGTTGACCAACCTCGTGATTGGTTTTCTTTCTCGATAAGAAATGGCGACGCTTAGGAGAAGACATCCTAAGGGTCCATAAATAATCACGGTTAGCTTACAAGATAGCGTTCGGGCGTGACCAAATCAACGAGAGTTAGTGCCACAACCAAGGTGCTACTTGATGGCCAACGGAGCGTGAGATGCACAACGTGAATCCAATGGATGAGATGCGATGTAGACTCCAAGGAAGTAACGACCTAGGAGAGGTCCTTGAAAGCGATTGATAACAACACGGCTATCACGGGTATCTTGAAGGTTGCAATGGATACATTTGCTCTGGCTCAAGGTTGGCAAAAAGGTACTATACCAGCAAACAATCTTGGAAAGGCTCGTTCGAGGCAATAAGTCGGCAAGGTTTCAAACAAGAGGATGACATGGAATGTTTTGGGGTAATGAACCCACCAATACCCCTCAACGATAAGGTTTCACCAAGTGGAGTTGGCAATTTTCATTCGGAGGTTGAAGGGATAAGAAATCCGCCATACGACAACTTGGTTAGAGATCTTGTTCGAAAGCGTAATCACAAGAAGGAACCATCACATGGAGGATGCGATGGTAGGTTGTGAGATTAGGAATAGGTGCATTGATTTTGGAAGCATCATAAAGAGTAGCTACGCTCAATCCAACAACAACACCTCCAAACTATAGATTCTGGAATCGATGATAATTCTGCCTTGACTGTGAGCAGCAGTCAGAAAATTTAAATCTGGTGCTGATCTAACTGGCATCTGACGGGAAGTTGAATACAAAAGATATAGAGTACTTTCTTAGCTTTCCAACGGTAATTTACTTGCTCTCATCCGATCAACGGTCTAGGTGTTATGACTTTTCAAAGTTGACAATGCTGCTGGATTCCTGCCTCAGACAGCACATAGTGGCTTGAGCAAAATGAGCTTTTGACCACAATCCAAAATGGAAACTCTGAAATCCTTGACTACCAAAATTACAGACAACTATCTCGGCTTTTTGACGAATTTGTTCCTCCCTTAAGCCGGCAACTAGAACAATGGCTATGACCCTCCAAAACAACAGTCTGGCACAGA